>JBBPPG010000899.1:0-13909 GCA_038091855.1 Leccinellum luteum
GCCTCGGTGTTTGAACATTTTGAACCAGCAGCGTGAGAAGTTCGAAAAGGGCACTCCTCTGAAAATGCCAACCAGACACCCACCCGAGTCAGCAATAAATATTGATATCGATCGTGTAGATGGAAGATACACCTTGAAAGAAGTTCTTGGTGTGGGTTCACATGGTGTGTACTAAGATGTGACCATAATTTGAGCCTTAATGTGCATTAGCTGTTGTATACCGTGGGCGAGACATCATCAGCGGCCGGGATGTCGCAGTTAAACTCGAACGTTCAAGTTGTACCCAGGATCCTTCCTTGCTGGAGCACGAGTACTACATTCTGAAGAAACTTCAGGGAGGTGTTGGAATTCCTCAACCCTTATTTTTTGGCAGGGAATCATCATACCACGTCCTCGTTCTGAACAATGTGTCGACACCCCTATGCGATATACTTGCATCGGAGGGTGGCCGTCTCAAACTGGACGTTGTTGTTGATGTCGGGTATCAGTTAGTGAGTATCTAACAATGCCAACCATTCAAAGTGTTCAATGCATTAATCGATTACTTGATAGGTACAAAGACTCGAATATATACACTCGCACAACTACATCCACCGTGACATCAAGCCACACAACATCTTGCTTGGAAATGTCACCACTACCTCGAATGCCACAGTCTTTCTCATCGACTTTGGCATCACATTCCAATATCGCAACTCTGCCACCCGCGCACACGCTTTGTGCCAACATGAGTGCCATTTCATTGGCACCCCCTCATTTGCTTCAGTAAATCATCATTTGGGTATCCAATCAAGCCGCCGTGATGATGTTGAATCACTCGCATACACGCTGATATATTTGATGCAAGGTTCGCTCCCATGGCTCAGCAGTACTCACCCCGACCTCTCCAACGACGCAATACTAAAGCTGAAACAAGATACCACAGTCGATGAACTGTGCAATGGCCTCCCTTCTGAGTTCGCCACTTTCCTCCAGTACTCACGTTCGCTTGCCTATATGGCAAGACCGGATTATGCCTACCTCCGCTCGCTGCTCCGCTACCATACAGACAAAGCATCGGCCACAAACTGCGGCTCAGCGCCTGATATCGGTGGACTCACCGATGACAAGCAATGCAAACCATTTCCACCTCACAAAATATGTGAGAACACCAGCAACTCTGTGGTACATCGGGCAACCACACCAATTCCAATGGGACCAACGGACCATCAGCAGGCGTGCCATGGTGGCCGTGATGGCCCGGGCAGCAATGCCAAACCACCAAGGCAAGTAGTACTCGTTATATTTTCCACCGACTAGTCACTCATTTCAAGTACGCATTCAGAAAGCGAGCACGAAATAGTACTACGCAAGCCGAGAAGAAAGATCTTTTCACCCCTCGTCGCAGCATCAGGCTGATGTCTCGCACTCGTTGACCATTCTGTTCCAGGCGGATTCATTGTTGCATGATATATGGTACATGTAAAGACGGACAGTCACGTAGTATACTTGTTGTGTTTCTATCTCTATCCGCTTCCGACTCTAAGCCGACTCTTAGCTGGCTATAGCTGGCTAGAGCCATGACTGATGACATGTTGGCTACAAGCCGACTGGTCTGGCTAGTGCAGCCGAGCCAAGCCACAGGCAGTGACTATTGTGACATCACCAGCCGTGACATGCCGTAGTCATGGAGAGCCGGAGCTAGCTAGAGATTAGCCGAGTCACGACACTACTAGTGGTATAGAATGTCCTAGAATGTTCCATGGAAGGTCATGTGATATGTATGGAACGTTCTAGAAGAAAGATAAGAATAACTAGCCAATAGCATAAGTATCTCTTATCATATTTGAAATAGATAGGATAATACATAGATGATCCTATCCAATAGCATTAAGTGCTCTTATCTATGACATCATTGTCAGAGATAGCGATGAATAATCATAAAGATTATGTAAACATAGATCGGTCTAGAATGGACCATTCTAGGCACGGTAGCAATAAAGTGAAATGGAATACTACCGTTCCAACAGGAGGTTGACAAAGCCAACTGCTTGGTCATTGCTGTCGTCTCATTTGTCCTGGGCCACAATTTGCTCTTCTGACAACCAGTTGGTGGAGATGATGTGGGTCTTGGTCTCTGTGCTATCTTTGTAATCCTCAGTGAAGAGGGGGCAGGAACAGAACATTTTGGACCAAAAGCCCTGGGAATGGAGAAAGGCACTCATTTTGTGGGCCCATCAATGGTAGTTGCTACCAACAAGCCTGGTGATGTCTTTGTATAAAGAGTTGGACATGTTAGTGGATCTGGGAATAGACACCAGTAACTGATCTTAACTGGGATGAAAAGAGAACAAGAGTTCAACTGAATATCCAGCATCCCATCATTTCTGGGTGACATATTCCCCCCATCATGGATGGTGTGGAGTTTTGGCATTATTGGCATCACATTTATGGAAATGAAATTGCCTAGCCATGCTTTGTCGATAGCTTTCAACACTATGGCATTCATGCCAGTAGTGGAATGGCTAGGGTAGCATTGTTCTGGAACGTTCCAGGCATTCTTTGAGTTCATTGCTGATGTTCATGTCAGGCAAGTTACTCAGGATTCATAACCTATTCAAGGGATGAAATCAGGCTTGGAGAACACTTATATTTGAGTGGAATGGGGCTGGTTAGTTGAAGACGTTGCAGTTACAGGTAGAAAGAGATAAACTCCTATTCAAACTCAGATGTTGCTGAGTGGTGTTATATAATACAGGCATGAGAACTATCTACTATATAAGTACTCTAAATGCCCATACTTCCAACAACTGGAAACTTTGCAGTGACATCATTCCAGAATGTATTCCTGAAATTACCACTGTTTCCCATCATTGCCTGGTTCATCAGTGCTAAGTCAAGAAGAGTTTCTTCATCTTGTACAGTCCAATGAGTCGATATCAATGGCCCACTGGCATGGTCAGATTTTGGAGCTGATTGGCTTTTGTTACTGCGACTGGAGGGCATGGCATCATCATGCGCCTTCTGTTTGCCTTTTCCCTCCAGGGAGGATTTCCCACCAGACTATCAGGGAGCCATTGAGAAACAACAAAAACTGGGTGGGAGAGTGGAGCCACAATGACACTTTGATGTATCATTTCTGAAACTCTTCAATGGCATCTTGGCTTTCTACTCAGCACCTTGGCTGAGCCACAGGAAGAAAGAAACAGATCCAAAACAAATCCAAACCTGGACAAGTTTTGGTTCCCATCTAGGCTCTAAGACTTGTCTATATCATTTGTATTTCCCTAAGTTTGATATTCTCAATTACAATCTTCCTTTTGTCTTCTTTTGAGTTGTGACTAGGCTTTTTGCCTAACAAAGATGGCCCAGTCAGCACAGGTTGGGATGCTGGCATTGACATTGTAGTATGAACAGACCAAATTCAATGATCAATTTTGTGCTAAGTACATGAGCATTCATGGCTCCAAGCTCTGCAGATCATTGCTCCAAGCTTGGCCTGTGTGCTGCCACATGTCACTCCCAGCCCAGTTGCTGTTCACATTAGGTGTCACACCAAGAAATGGCCTGGTTGCTAATCCGGCGGCAACTGTGGCACCCTGTCATGGTCACGCGTTCCCCCCCCGGTTGCACCCTATGATACAGAAAGGTACAGTATGCTCTAAGGTATTGGTGTGTGAAAGACCCCACTGCTCGAGACGAGCTGGGGTCCACATTAACCATCGCGGGCAGTTAGACAAACCTGCGGCTTGCAAAACTTCAAACTTGTTCGTAGTATTCCCGGGCCCCCAAATAACGAAAATTACCGAATGATGTGAAATACTGTACAAAGAGTCTTAGCAGGTTTTAAGTAAACACATTGCTCGACCTATCAAAAAAAGAAGTCCATGCGTCATACATACGAATCAAGACTGCATTGTCTGCGTCTGGTCAGACGATGAACCTGTGGAACCAGGATGGGCCACAGCTTCAGCGTACGGTTGTCGCCACTGAAAGTGCGAACGGTACGTGCCCTGTGCCCCCGCGGGAGGTGCGCAAGTCGTCACCTGGGTCGCTGCGGGACTATAATACCCGGCATAAGCATACGCCATCGAATATGGAATTTGCTGGGGTGCTCCGCACATCTGATATGACCAGGTCCCGCTCGCGTACATCCCCGAAGGAGGAGGCTGATAGTGATAAGTGGGCCCATACATGGGTGCCGGTGCTGGTGTGGGTGCTATGGTAGAGGAACGTGACGAAGACGAAGACGAAGCAGCAGTCGGGAACGTTGCAATGTGAAGTGTAGGCGTTGCGTCCACACTCTTTTGAGGTGGCACTACGGCAAAGAGGATCAGAAAACATTTAGTAAACCAATGACATGGCCACGCTCACGTTCAGGCTCGGGTGCGAGCTCAGATGGCTTCTGCATCACAGTCTGACCGTCGGTCTGGCCAAAGACCACACTACCCCACTTGAACTCTCGTTTAACACCCCGATCCCAGAGCACCTCGATGGATTTGGTCTCCTCGACGACACGGATAAGTGAGACTTCAAAAACACCTGCGCTTACGCGAATCTTGATCCGAGACATCGGCGGAAGCGAAAGTAGCTCGTTTCGAATCTTGTCTTGCTTGTTCGCTTTCTTCGCTGCCGCCACGGCCTAGAAATGAGACGCTATCAATTATTGAGTGTATAAACTGGCATTTGCAAATGCCCACAGGATTATGCTGGTTGCATAGTAACTGAACTTCATTCTTCTTGATTGTCTTCAGCACCAGAGGTTCTGCATCCACGGTCGGTTGTGTATCTTGACCCACGGACTCTCCAAAGGGTGTCGTCCCAAAATGTGAGGGCTCTACCGGTGCCTGAGGTGCTTGCTGCATATCGACCAGAATCACTTCCTTCTCAACCTCTCGCAACACGGTGTAAGAAACGCCATTCTGCCCTTCTTTTGCACAGGAAATGTGGAACGACTTGGTGCACTTTCCCTTCGTACACTGGATGGGGGCACCGTGCGCCTTTTGTCGTCCCTTGGTGCAAGCCGAACATTTCTAAAGCACATCATTACAACGAACGCAACACTCGAAAAACGGCACCATACCAGATTCCACCTATCTTTCACGATCGCGTCCACCCCAAACACTCTCGATTCCTGAACATGTGAGCCGTCTGGAAGGATCTCTGCAAGCTCCACAGTGTCAATCCATGTTTCTGGGACCACTTTCGCGCATTCTTCATGCGCCATCCATCTTGCGGCATCATAGATAGACGACAATGACCCAGGCAGTTCCCGTTTTCCTATAGGAGGGTCCTGGACACGCAAAAGACCCTCGCGCGACATCGACACGCATAAGCAGCATTCAAAGGATTCTGGTTCCGGTGGTTTGGGTCCGAGTTTGAGGGTGACAGAAGCTTTGGAAGGCGAGGTGGGAGCACATCTTCCGAGTTCCACAGTGGCCGTGGGCTTTTGTCTCTTTGGCTTTGGTGCACCATCTTGGGCTCCAGCCTTCCTCTTCGAAGACGGTGGTGGCGCAACGGGCGGGCTGAGAGTCTCTGCCCGATGGTCGCGTAAAAGTTGATCGACGTCTATTCGAACACTGACGACTTGTTAGAACCAAGGTAGGTAATAGAAATGAAATACGCACCTGTCAGTTACGCATTGACACGCCTTTGCCCGGCGGCCAAGCTCGACCCAACTCTCTAGGGCGAAATTGACACTTTCTGCACAATTGAACCCAAGATTGAATCCGGCATGGTATCCACGAGGGTAGGTGATGACGAATTCGTGCTCCCGCTGCACAAGGAAGTTGGGTCTGCAAGAAGATTGCGCAAGTAAAGTAGGTGATGCAAGGAAAGATTTGTGACGCAAAAATTGTGGACACTCTGAGGTATCCTTGGGGAAGTAACCTACCGCACCAATGTCAGAAAGGTAAGGGGAACGACCAAAAGTAACTCACTCTTCATTGTCGCCTCGAGAGCAGCAGCTCGTCCTTGAGGTACCGCATACCAGAACTTTGGCGCGCCAAAATGAATGTAGTTGATACTGAAGAGATCCATATCCTCGACATGCCAGGCAAAGGTAGCCCTCCACATCCCAAAATAGAGGTAAGGCATATTCACGCCGGGGAGGCCTTTCGAAGAGGAAGGCAGGATGCGTGAAAGGAAGGACGGGAGTTGGGCGACATTCCATATTTTCGTCTGATCGGTGTACAGCGAACCTTGAACACATTGTCAGCGGGATGTATGGTAGTAAGATATGGAAACGTACCCTGCGTATCAGCGCCATACCAAGCAGGGCGTCCCAATCCACAGTTTCTCCAGTACTGACGCTCGAGCTTTTGACAAAACTCGACTGTGTAATCTTCCGGAGTAGTGCCTGGGGGTAACCAGTCCTTGTTGGGGTCAAACACTTTCATGAAGGCAGCATCTTTGGCGGCACGTTGATTGAGTTGGGCTTCCCGCACTTCGCGGGTCTGTGATCGTTTCCCCTTTCCTTTTGACTTTTCGTCTGTTTGGTCTACGTCGACGAAGTCATCCTCTGCACCATCGTCACCAGCAGTGCCAGGGCAGGGAGTATTCGGTGTTGGATCGTCGACCGCAGTTGGCGTACGAGGATTTCCGACACTCTGAGGAGGGGACATGGGCTCTGCACGGGATTCGTCGACTGGTATGGCGGTTGGCGATTCCACACTCTCGTCCTTGACTGAAGCCTCGGCTGGCTCGACGGACTCGACCGTGAGAGCAGGGGGGTCTGTGCGACCTCTCCTCGTGGGCCGGGTCCCAGCACGGGTACTGCGTGCATGGAGGCCGACGTCGTCAATGCCGGGAGTGCGAAACTCGTCCTTGTCACAGAGCTCAGCCCACTCGCGGACGCTCATAATCCTGCGCTTCTCCACGTTTTGCTGACGAAATAGACCTCCACGGCCGGCCATGAGCTGCTCTATGGGGGATCTTATCTTGACCTTTGCGAGCTGATCCTTGATTGGTGGCAATGAGTCGACCCTAGGGGAGATCAACACCATTCACACGCGCGGGAAGGGGAGGAACTCACCATTCCTTTGGAGGGATAACCTTGACGATTCCGCTTCTGAGACCCCAGCGCTCGATCTTCGTCATGTATGCTTCAAAGTCGGCGAACTCGTCCATAGTGGGCTTGAAGACGGGTATGCCACGGTGCGCGAGGGGGTCGTCCTCGGGTTCTAGCCAGGTCCTGGCATCTGATTTGGGAGAAGGGGGGAGATGGGCACCCTCTGCGCCGAAGAAGTGGTCTGGTTGGACGATGGAGACGGGGGCGGGAGGGGTCGCGGATCTGGACGGGGTGAGAGACGGCATTTGGCTGCTGGACATGACGAGCCGACTATTCCACTGAAAGGGCGGGCGTCGGGCGTCGGTGTCTGGATGCTGTCGGTGTCGCGGACGTTGTGTGCGACGATGACGGCAAAGGCGGGAAATTAGAATGTGTGATGTTCTTCGCGCGCTCGTTGCCGTGCGATAATATTTATTTACAGTTATTTGTACTACACTTTGAAGATATAAGCTTTTGCTAGTTCCCTCTAACTCCGAGAGAGAGTACTACATCATGTCTCCCGTTCCACACTTGATGACCCTCGCAGACTTGACTGGCCCGCAAATTTTGCGGATGATCAGTCACGCACACGCGCTCAAACAAATCTCTCTTCCATGGCTCGCACCGCAGTCAAAAAATCACAAAAATGCGCGTCTTCGGATGCCTTCACAGTCTCTTTTCAACAAGTCGATCGCACTCATATTTTCCAAGCGCAGCACGCGCACACGCCTCTCTGCAGAGACCGCCGCAGTACTCCTCGGTGGACGCGCACTCTTCCTCGGCCGCGAGGATATCCAGCTCGGAGTGAACGAGTCTCCCCGTGACACTGCTCGAGTCATTGGCGGCATGTGTCAGGGTATCTTTGCCCGCGTCGGTGACCACGAGGAAATCGAGGTGAGCTCCACCAATTTGCGCTCGTGTACATGCAAACCTCCCCCAAGGAACTCGCGAAATACTCACCCGTCCCCGTGCTCAATGCACTCTCTTCCCTCTGGCACCCTACTCAAATTCTCGCAGACATCCTGACTCTGCACGAGCATGCCCACCTGTTCGATCCGACACAGATTCCCACCCCAGGCCAAAACAAGCCTCTCCCCTCTCTCCGTCCCCTCACAGTGGCCTATGTCGGTGACTCGGCCAACGTTCTCCACGACATGCTTGTCACGTATCCCCGGCTAGGCCACAAGCTCCGCGTCGCTTCTCCACCGCAACCCGCCTACCAATGTCCCCAGCCCGTGTGGGATCGCGTTACCGAGTTGGGATGCGACAAGGACATTTGGTGGGGAAGTGATCCTCGCGAAGCGGTCCACGGTGCCGACGTTGTCGTCACTGACACTTGGTGAGAAAAAATCAAACTGCCCGTCCCTTCATCAATTGATCCGTCCGTCACAGGATTTCCATGGGGCAAGAGGCAGAAAAGGAGCAGCGTCTCAAGGACTTTTCCGGGTATCAGGTCACGGAAGCGCTCTGTCGAGAAGGTGGCGCCAACCCTAATTGGAAGTTCCTCCATTGTCTTCCACGGAAAAAGGATGAAGTTGATGATGAGGTGTGTTCGAGGCAATCCTACCTCGCCTTGTGACTGACCGCGTTCTAGGTATTCTATGGCCCGCGATCTTTGGTCTTCCCCGAAGCCGACAACCGAAAATGGACCATCATGGCCGCGTTCGAGTATGTATTCCCAGCTCCCTCAAATCTGCTTCTCTAAATCTTTTCGCTGCAGCCAGCTGTTTGGTAAATGGGATCTCACTGGTGAGCAATCGGCGGACAAGGCAACCCGTTAAAAAGATGACTGTAGGAAAAAGAAGTGTAACAGCAGACTACCAAACATGTGTACATAGCTACTCTTTGACTACAACCCTTTATGATGGCTTCTCAAGCAGCAGCTGCTGCGATTGTCGACTCGGTAGTGATCAAGATTTTGCATGCCCACAGCTTCGCTCGAACATCTGCTCAAGCGTTATCTGTTCTCTCCAGTTTGTTGACCAGATATCTCGTTCTCCTAGCGTCAGCTTGCGGCCAGTTCTCAGAACTCGCAGGACGACCACGTTTGTCTGTTCACGACCTGCTCGCATGTCTGGACGAGCTTGGCACCAATGTGGACGAGTTGAGCGAGTACTGTGCCACGGAAGGCGTCGAGCTGTCCAGATATGCGTCCAGCAGCGCCAAAAGGCTCGATGACCTCGCAGACTTTAGAGGTACGATCCCCTCCATCTATTTCGCGCGTTTATTAACTCATCTTGCTCTGCCAGGTTACCTCGGAGAAGGTCTCGTACCCGAAGACGATCCCATTATCCTTCATTATGCGCCCTTTCTCGAGGACATCGACGACGACGCAGAAGAGGACAAAGAATCTGACAACGACGAGCAGAGCGACGTCGACGAGTCGTCCCCGGTCGACACGGCCGACCGGTTTAAAGAACCACTATCGTATCGCGAGCACCCAACAGCTGCTTTTACGCCAGACTTTCTGCCACCGTTTCCCGATGGCTCTCGACCGCGGTCCCCCTCACCCACCCCAGACCCCCAAGCAGTCAAAATGGAAAGACCCCCTTCGCCACTTCCACAGCACATTACGTCGGTTACTGCAGGAGACTACCTTGTACAAGTCCCATACTCCGACTCCGTCCTCGCGAGCACGCCATCGTGGCATCTGCCCTCTCAAACCCCTCCAACACGAAAAACGTCCAAGCAACAGCCTCCTCGTTTCCCAACGCCGTCTGCCCCACAGGCCCTCTTGGCCGCCTACCACCATATATTGACTCACCCTGTCTCGCAGCCGGGACCAGCCAACCCCGCGAAACACAAGGTCGCGATGGCACTGCTCTCTCAAGTGCAGCACAACACGCGATGGGACGCACAGTCGACTTTGTATGCGAACGTCGTACCGTGTCCTCCTCGTGTCGCACCCATTGGCCCGTCCTATCCGATCGCTCGCAGCGCGTTAAAAGAAATCCGTGCAGGAAAAGATTCGGAAAAAGATGCGGACAAGAAACCGATGCTCCCACCTGCACCTCCCCGGCCCGTGTTCACCAACGACAAACCGGTGTTCCTCGCGTCACAGCAAGGCTCCAGACTGCCCGAACTCGCTCGTCAGGTTCTTCCCGTACGTATGCATGCTCGTGTTCGAAAGAGCGCTTTACTGAGATATGCACAGGGTCCCGTGCTATCGCGCACAATGCGCCTCACGCATCCTCCGGTTCTGCAGCGAGGGTCGCAGAAACTCTATTATGGCACCGGCGTCCCGGCGTCATGGAACTCGTCGGTCAGCGCTGCAGCGCTAGGAGGCAAAGGGGAGGAGGGGGCAGCGAGTGGCGGACAGGATGCGTCGGCGTTCACGCTTCCCGACGCGCAGATGTTTGCGACGTGGGATTACGAAGCGAAGCACTACCAGGAACCTTTGGGTACGGGTCGACGGGGGAGGGTGCCTGGGACGCCGATCGTGTCGTTTGGGTCGCTCGGTGGCAGGTCTTCTAAAGCGGGCGCTTGATTAGTGTTGATATGTTTCAACTAACGATCATGTCTTACCCGTTCCTCCCGTTATTCCTCGCGTTGTATCTCAGTGTGAATGGAGTATTATCACGCAAGCTGTCCCCCTCTGGCGCTATAACGGCGTTCGTGGTAGGCTTCCTAGTCATAGC
Source organism: Leccinellum luteum (assembly GCA_038091855.1). Classification (NCBI taxonomy): domain Eukaryota; kingdom Fungi; phylum Basidiomycota; class Agaricomycetes; order Boletales; family Boletaceae; genus Leccinellum; species Leccinellum luteum. The sequence goes on from JBBPPG010000899.1 coordinate 10,666, forward strand.
TACCCACGTACGCGCTATAGGAATATCTCTCGCCGTATTTTACCTACTCGGGTCCAGAGCAACCAAGCGTATGTCCTCGCATGCAACTTGCACCCATCCATGACCTGACACACATTCTCTGGCGAAGAGGGCAAGAAGCGCAAAGCTCGACTCGAAGCAGGGTACCATGGCTCGGGTTACCGCAACGGATGGCAAGTGATGTGCAATAGCCTGGCCACCTTTGTCGCATGCGTCATCTGGAGTGTGACCTTCACCCCGGACGCGCTCCCTTGGTCACTTTTCGTCCGAGCGTTCAACGTACCCCGCGGTCCAGACGTGTACGACAGCAACGGCTGGTGCCCCACATCGCCTACTGTGGCCGATGGGCTCAGTCGTGCACTCATATTTGCGACGCTCGGGTGCGTGTTTTCATGGAGCACGGTCTCATTTACCTCCTCATACCCTCTCCAGCCAATTCGCTTGCTGCCTCGGAATTGGGCATCCTTTCGAGCTCCCCACCTATCCTCATCACGACGCTCAAAAAGGTGCCTCCCGGGACGAATGGTGCGATTTCTGTCGGAGGGACGCTCGCGTCTGCTGCGGGTGGATGCATCGTCGGGCTTTCACAGTTCGCGGGTCTGGTGGTGGAAAACAGTGTCTGCAGAGCCGAGTGGATGAGCTTGCTTGTCACGTTGGCCGGTTGGGGCACAGCTGCGGGTGTTTTTGGGTCGATGGTGTGTATCTGTTTTTTTCTCTGTTACCACGATCATCACCGACCGCGGCCTAGCTCGATTCCCTCCTCGGAGCGACCCTACAGCGTACGCGCTACTCTACGGACAAGGCATGGATCCTCCAGGATAGCTCGGTGCCCGAAAAGAACGAGTCCGTCAAGGTGATCAGCGGGGTCAACCTGTTGACTAACAACCAGGTTCGTGTGTCGTCTCCTCTGCATCTCGTCTCGTACTGAGTGATTAAGGTCAACTTGCTCTCGTCTGTGGTGACGGCGCTCGTCGTCGCTGCCCTTGCCTGAGACCGAATCAAGAGCGAAATCCCTCGCGGGGTTTCGGGAGCTCGCTTCGTTACTTGATTATTGTGTTACTAGTCCCGTTGGCACCCGAGCCAGTAAGTAAGCTTATAGTTATGTTTCCTTGAGCCACAGGTGCCGCCTTAATCTGCTAGCTACAAGTTGCATGCTGTCGGTTGATGCATTTTATGCAACAATTCTTCCCGAACGAATCCGGAACTGTGACTAGAGAGAGGAAGAGAAGACTCGTACGCAGTATTTCCTGTGCCGTTCCACCCAACAGCCCACAGCCAGCCTCTACAATCATTCGAGCAAAGAAAAGAAAAAAGCTTAAATGAATTTGAAGGATTCTGGACCATCGCCGGGCCAGATTACTCTGTCTGATACTTGCATGATTCTGCAAACCTAACACGCACGGGTCGTATATCCACCCAATCAGCCTGTTTGGCTACTAGAGACCGACGCGTTGCAGTTCGACCCGTCAGAGCACCGTCAGAGCAGGTACTGGTGATACCTCTCGTGCTCGAGCACGACCGCCTCCATGACCCTCACCCTCGAAAAGCCGATACTGCATATTATCTTCACCGCCGTGCGAGATGATCGTACTTACAATCTTCTCGGCCTGCTCTGGAAGCAAGATCTTGTCCTCCGACCCTTCAAGCACCTGCAACTGGAAAACCCGCGTCAGGCCAATGCTAATCGTCACATAAAGAACGATGAAAAGAAAAGAGGTGCACCAGAAGCTGAGTTACGATCTTGTACGCATGATCTGCGGGACTGCGTGCCGCATACACCTCCGGGACTTCCTGTACCGTCCCCACCCAAACTTCAGTGTACCTCGACTCGAATTTGTGCGTGGATTGTGAGGTGAGATGGTGTAGAAGCGAGCGAAAGAAACTCCTAAAAAGGCACCGGTAGGATTCCCACGATCTCGGATGTACCGCGATTGGAGCCACAGTGCGCGGCTGATGGGCCAGTGGTAGAAGAGTAGGAACGGCTGTCTTCCAACTTATATAAGGGTCTGCGCCAGTGGTAAGTTCCTGTGCAACTGAGTTCGAGTTTGATTTGCAGGGAGTTCTTACAGTGGACGCTGTGCAAGTCTGCAACCGGGCGCCTTTATGAACCAGACTGCTGCCTGAGAACCCCCATCACTCACTCTGAATTTGCCCACATTCCTCCGTGCTCTCAGACATCATGAATCAAGACAACCAATTCTCTACCCCGGCTTTTCCTCTCCAATCACCACCCCAAGGGCACAAGAACTCGGATTCTCATCTATCATGTACTACCAATAAATGCGAACGTGTATTTGTAACTCGTGCGTAGCAATTTCGCACTGACATCCCTGGAGACATTGTAAACACACTTGTTCAGTTATACGTGCCACGAATATTGCATGCGGCCTCCGTCGGATGCCAGCAGGCTTCCATGTTATCGTAGAAGTTGATGGAAGGATCATACAAACATCGAACGAACCCGTGTCGACAGAGCAGGACGCCGTCGAATGGGTTGAAGAGATCCTCTTGTGCGTCATCCTTTGTCGAGTCTCTGCTTCTTTCATTGAACTACTGCCAAGGCCATCAAATCAATCATCTTCCGTTTTGTTTAGTGTCTACGCATCGTTTGAGCTCGGACCAAGGCTAGGAAACGGAGATCTACTCGGTCAATTCAAGATTACTGTAGGAGAAGTGTTCCAACATCAACATCGCCATGAAGAGCTTCAGCGTGAGCCGCAACTTTGTCTGACGCACACTCTTCTTGACATCTTGGCGCAGTCGTCGACTTTACGGCACAGGAAGGAGATATTTTGCAGAGTTCGTCCCTTAGCATCATCACAGAGCGACACATTTGTGACACGAATGAATCGTGCCCCGAACTCGATGTAAGTGGACTGTTATAAGTTCATGGCGATCCTATCATTTTCTGAACTTATGGCAATAGCTACCGGAGTCATGCGAAATGAACGCCCTGGAACAACTTACTGATGAAGGACATCGTGCGTTCCTGCGTTACAGACAGCGACAGGACCAAATGGATCTGGACGCAGCCATCCAAACTTTCGAGCGCGTTCAGGAGAGTTGCCCCACAGATCACCCTAATCGCTCAGCCGTTCTATTCAATCTAGCCAATGCAATGTTCATTGACTGCCAAGTCAACAATCGATACCTTGAGCTGGATGCACCAATCAAACTGTATCGAGATGCTCTACTCCTTCGGAGCAAAAATCATCCGGATCATTGC
>JBBPPG010000900.1:0-13900 GCA_038091855.1 Leccinellum luteum
CCTCGTGTTCATGGAGGCCGGCTGAGGCACCGGTTGTGATTATCTCCAAATGAATGATGTCATCGTCCACAACTTCCAGTTCCGAATTTGTTCCGATGGTTCATAACGGCGTGGCCATCATCACACGAGTGAAGTAGCAAGTAAGTATAGCATTCACTATTCAATAATCAAAACTGAGCGCTGAGCTCCAACGGCGGTTCCACTACAGCTTGTGGGCTACACATGATTAACTGAGGTAAGCTAACTTCTGAAGATCACAATGATTCCATACCCACAGACTTACGCAAGTCAGAAAGTTGAGCGAAATGTGACAACATACTTATATATATAACAAGTACGGGTGGAGCGAACATCTTCAACGGTTGACAGACCACCTCCAGCAATCACGAAGGATGTGGCGGGGTCCCAGCGCATTGGCTCGTGAGGTCGCGGGCGCTCCGATTTGCTCTTGCGATCGCCAGCTCCACTCCAAGTCCTTTTGCCTCGGAGTCCGGACCACCAAGTTTACCCTCAAAACGGTGATCTCACCCCAACGGACGAACGTGCGGGGTACAATCCAGGATCCACAAGTGAGCGGGGCGTTCCGAGATGTCATAGAATGGCTATGCCCGACCTGGAGTTCACCTACTGCGCCCGTCGAGTGACGTTTGCGGTTATGTGGCATATAGCCCCCAGGACGAAAAAGTCTATATGAGGCGTGGAGCTGACTTGTGGAGAAAAGACTCCCGGATCTTCTGCACAGCACACTGCACTACCGTTTCCACTCCATAGCTAGTAGCAGGGTAAAACATGTTAATGTGCGAGCATTCAATGACAGAATGTCGGTCACATTGTAGGCGAAAAGTGGTATCGTCGTTGATCCGGTGGTATCATTGTGTCGGTCCAGGATATCTCTATGCAACTCGGCTTTGAGTGTGGCAGGAACTTGCGACGTCAATTCGAGGGAGGCTGACTTATTTCATTTGGACTGCTTGCGTGGACTCCGGCGAGAACGCGACGTGATAACTCTCGCCGCCGGTTCAATTGCGAGACGGTGACGGTGACTCAGACCATGCTTCTGAGGACTCGATTTACAATTAAAGACAGCATGAGTCTCCCCGCGATCGCGGTAGATCTTGGGCAACTCGGATGTGGACGTTTTGACATCGTTACATTGTTACATTGTAGTCATGTTCACTGTTGGCAGATCTGACGCGTTCTAAAACGGTGGTGACTCGGATGAATGATGATACGACAACGGGAGGAACCTTTGATCCAAGTAAAACTTGCAATGCTCCATCGTTGTATTAGCTAGTGACTGGAACCCAGCTTCGTGTTTGTGAAGGACCACTGGAACACCTTTCAATCGTGTCCGCTGTCGTTTTCAATTTCCCATCTTGAGCGTGGCGGAGACAGAGCGTTCGAGAGACTGTGTAGTTCGATATGTTGTAATGTGCTTGGAGGTTGGTAAGTAGCGATTAGATGTAAGAACAAGGCGGGGGAATGTATATATAAAGTGACGTCGCTCCCCGTCGGATCGATCTCATGTCCGCGGTGTAGGCAGTGTGCAAAGGGGGGACAGTGTTGTATGAGTTTGGTTAAGCAAAGTCAGGTCGCGCTACTGGCACTCTTAGGCTGAGATGAAAAGTCAGTCATTTTTTCCACCTGAAGATAGTCAGCCAAAACTAAAGAAGAAGTCATTGCATTGTCGACAACCGAACCTGAATACATCACCATGCCACTAGGGAGGACACGAGTTTTAGGAACAATAACTTCGACTCCGTTCACCATCGTCTGTCCACTCTGCTGCTACAAGAAATTACAACCTTGTCATTGCCCTGCCACAGCCTCTGGCATTGCAAGAGAGATAAAACGTCAGAATCCAAAAAAAAAGTCTGTTGAGACTCACCTGGGAGTAATAGCATGACAATCCTGAAATCCTCTGCGACCTTCGCCGCAACCCTCGTTGCTCTTCTTGACCAAGGAGTCGTGATTCCTTCAAGAAAAATCTTGAAGAGTCTCTTTCATCTGGAGCGGGATAGATTGTCTGAATCGCTTGGAAACTGGCGCGCGCGAAGGAGTAACAGGATGTTTTCAGGACACAGTATTCGGAGAGATATTGATGGACAAAATGGATAAGGATAAGAATGTTATTCAGTGCTAGGGCAGTGTTCACCTCCCACCGAACATGATGGAGGCGATGATGCTGGAGTTCTTCGGGTGGGCCGAGAATAGAAGCTGTGTTGCGGGCAGTCCCAAAGATTCCAAAAAAATCCAAAGATCCGTTTCCACGGATCGTTCGTTCGATCCGAACCGCAACGGGGTTGCCGAGTGGTCCCTGAGCAGGGCTCTCCCGGATGACGACGAGAATGAATTCGTGTTGAAGGGAAGAAGTGGTTTTGAAGTGGTTTAGCTCGGTGATGAATCTGATGATATAGCGGTTACCCGAGTCGCGGATCATAGTATGCCAGTCCACGAGGCTAAACTCCTCACCAGGTGCCAGAGGGTCTGCAGGGGCTTGCATGAAGGAGTCGCGAGGAAGTACAAAGAGCGGGATGGGGATGGGGATGCTTGGATCCTCATCCTCGGGCTTTTCTAGCCACACACACTCACTGGACATTGTTGGAATTTTACTCGTCTGTCATAGACTCACTGGGGCAATATCTGCATTGAATAATGATGTCATCGCCCATAATTTCCAGTACCAAATTTGTCCCGATGTGACGGCGTGGACATCCCTGAAATGGGCAGTTTGGGGAGAAAGTTTGGGGGAAAGTTTGGCGCCGGCACGCGTGATCGATTGATCGACAGCGCCCCCTTGCCATAAGCAGCAAGGCATCCCGCCGTTCGCTCGCCCGCCGCACTCAATGAGTTGGAATGCAGGGGCTCATGGAAGCAATGGAATACGAACCGTATCTCTTAAACACTCCCCCAAACAAACCTCCAAACCGCCCAAAGGCAGGATCCTCTGCACGAGTGAAGCTTTGAAGTAACAAGTATGTATGATGGCATTCAATAATCAAAACTGAGCTCCCTGGACCAACAACGATATCTAATATATACAACTTTTGGGCTTAGCAGACATGATCAACTGAGGTGAGCTGTTAAACCCTTCAGGATCCTCAGTGTTCACGAGAAAGGCTCTAATGCCACACACGCATCATGATGGCCTCGAGTTCAAGTTTGGCCGGTGCAGGAGATGCCAGAGCGTCAGTTTGAACGGCCGCATCGATCACCTCTCCAACTTTCGTCCGCTAACTATTCCGAGTTGTTTACGTCTAGTCAGTCGATGCGATACAGTCACGCGAGGTGCAAGTTCAAGATCAAAGATGGCACGGCGACACGCATATCACATATATATACTAGAACTAAAAGAACATACGTATATACAGAAACTATACGAGTTCCCATCCAGAGAATATTCATGTGGTAGAGCCAGAATATAAGAGGGTAGTACAAAGGACAGTCTATAACTTACGGACTATGAAATACGGTAATCGACGACAAGAGAGAGTAATGCGTCCGTGCTGCAGTGAAACAAAAAAGAAAGGTAGATAGCAATCGCCGGAAACGACTGCAACAGACGATCGATAGGGAGTCCAGTCCACGCAACTGCCTTACGCTCGATAACTCGGAGGCGGAGGACTCGATATCCTCGCCGAGCCACCTTGGAAGCTGTGATGGGGCGAGGCAAAGGCATAGTCCCCAGTGGACGAACGTGCCGGCGTCGGTTCGCTGGGAAGGACCACGGTGTCTGAACTTGAGTTGTCAAACGGATTCCGCAATGGCTCTACAGGCTCGGATTCCGAAACGGAATGCATCGGGTACGCCGGTCCGTCCGCTGCATTCGTTTGCTGTGCCCACCGAACGGTGTCTGTAGTTCCCTGACGGAGTGGGCCAGCGCCTGGGGTGCTCCCTGTTCGAGAAGGCGCGGCGAGTGCGGGATTAAACGAGACGTCGGCTCTGCGTGGTTGTGGAGCAACGACGGGTGCATCCGTTGGGTAGCCCACGGCACGACCATCACTATCCCATCGTTGGTAAGGTGCACTGTAAGGAGCGTCCGATTGTGAGAATGGGTTCAAGAGGTTGGTATCTGATTGGTTGGGGTTGAATACGGTATCCTCTGCTGATCCGTTTATGCCACCGTTTTGGTACAGGACGTCTGCGTTCAACTTGGCTTGACTAGCGGGAAATTCAAGAACAGTCCATCAGAAGGGGATACTATGACTCACCGAGCTTTTTGGCGCTCGCGGATAACAGCGGGCTTGACCCTGTTGACTTCTTTTCGAATGTACCACATGGCTGCGACTGTCACTGCTATGGTGATGCCGGTGATACAGTAACTGACAATTTTATTCTTGGTGTTTGAACCCCCTGCTCTGGATCAGCATGACACTGCGAGTTCAACGGTTGACTCACCATTGGCATCGCTTTCCAACAAGGTACCGATGTAGACGGTGATGAATTGCTTGGGCATGGACAATATTGCAGCGAGGATGAAGATGAAGATGTTCATGCCACAGACGGCAAAAATGGCAGTCGTAACTAGGACAGTTTAATACAAGAGATTTCGGGAGGGCGAACAAGACTTACAGTGACCCGGGACGAAACTATACCGGACGATCAAAGCAATCTTGAAGCCACCCTCTCGTACAATCCTTGCCATGCACGCATATTGAATGTTTTTCTGCTCCTGCTTTTCTGCATGTGCATGCAAGAAGTACTTGAAAGCGCTGGGGAAGAATGAGCCAAGGTGGAGTAGGACAGGCGAGTACGTACTAAAAGTTACCTATCTCACCGAGCAGCGTGCCGGCGGCAGTGATCCCAAAGCCAGCCCAAACGCCCCAGACGAGACCGCAAACGATGGCGAGAATTTCGTGGCCAAAGAGCTAAGAGACAAGTTGAGCGGGGGAGGAGAGGGGGCCGAGTGTGTAAGCGCACTGGGGGAAACGATATGACGAAGAAAATAGCGATTGGTATGAGCCAACCCGCAGGCAATCTGGGATAAGCGTGAGATGGTGTAAGACAGGCGAACTGAATGATTTGGCGCACTTGTACATCCAATTTGCGGCGGGTTGAATGGCGTGCACGATTTGCTTATCATAAATGATGAAGAGGGCGCCAACGACGATGATGATTATGCCGACAGCGTAATAGACTGCGGTGTGTTAGCGGGTGACTGGAGTGCAAGTTGGAAATGAGTAACGGACTGAGGTACTTCTTTGTGAATATCTTGTCCTTTTGAAAGAATGACCGAAAATCGAACAGGCTATTTTGTGCGAGGGCCTGTTTCTCGCTTGGAGTTGGACTTGGTGTTCTGTTAGCAGCATTTCTGGGTAGTGTGGCATAAACGCTCATGATGGTGATGGTGATGGGATGGAAAAGGGCTCAGAAGTTCAAAATGTCTTAACTCGGTCAACAACAATATATGTTACTACATACACGTGATTGAACTTCTTTCATGTTGGAGGACAACAACAACAGCCTCGTCGCATTGGATTGCATCGCCAAAAATTTGGTCGACATCGGTGCCATCTCCTTCAAGGACTATCTCGATGCCAGCAGCACAGCGTCTATTCAACAACCGGAATACGGAAATAACGCAATCACGCGTCTCCATCAGACTTGTCAACGCGCCTTGCGAAACACCGACGCACTAAAATTCGAGTTCATCGAACAGCCAGACTCACGCAGTGAGCATGTTCTCCTCTTTCCAAAGCGACCCCTAATCTTGATCGTAGACAAACAATGCATCTTGACCATTGCTAAACCCGACGGTACACGCCGTTCGTACGCCACTCAGCCCAGCTTTACGAAAAAGAACGAGGCAAAATTGGAGGCGGCAAAGATCGCCATCGATATGGGTGCACTCGATTTCCTTGCTGTTGCACCCTCGCCCACGGAGAGGTCCAGTACCGACTCCAACTCCGTGCAATCAAAATCACCACCAGAGACATCTGTAGATGAAATCGAGAAATGCTGCCTTGAATGGCGTGCCGGTCGCGTTTCCCCTCACTGGGTCCCGTTCTTTGATACAAAATCGACCCACAGTCAGTCGCAACGTCCATCTCTACCGCGTGCTCCATTGACACCAGATAGAACAGGGTTGTGCACTTCGCATTCAACTTTCTCATCATGTGGTTCGCGTCTACATTTGCGACCCCACGTTCGACTCCTATTCAAATGCCAAAGAAGCATCTGCCATGGCTGCAATTTCCCAAGGTGTCCTTGATTTCATCAGGCACGGAAACGGCCAATCGCGTCCCGCGTCCCCTGCTCCCTCTACTGCAGCATTCCCTCCCCTGGTTACTACCACGACTCCCTGGACACTCCAGGCTTTCTACGACTCCCTCCCGAGACCATTTCCAGAGTCATTCAACACCAACGACGCATCCGAGATCAATGCTCCAGGATGGCTAAACACCATGGTCCAAAACACCAGAGGAGGAAAACTCTTATTGTCTTTTTTCTTCACGTCAGATGGCCCACCTGGTTGTCAGTAACTTGGTCCGGATTTCCACTCTGAGGCTCAACTCTCTCACAGTGCATGGTTGTCTCCTCAAACTCGATCGCCCTGGCGAGTACAAAGCGTCCCTCATCGATGCCAGGTTCACAAAGCGGTCAGATGCCAAGGCAGCTGTCTGCTTCCAAGCCATGTCCGAAGGCATTGGCAACTATATTCGGTCTATCGCATCCGCCATCGACACCAAAATCACGCCAGATATGCGTTCGTTTACCAATAGTCTAGTCTACCCAGCCTTATCCTCGGAGCTGAGCAAAATCGATGCCGCTCCTGCTCCGCATTTCGAGTATGACAAGGAGAGAGACGGTTAGCACCTCTCGTTTCTTCGCCTCTTTTTAACCTGACATTCGTTGCATAGCGTTTGGTGCCTCTTTGATTGTCAAACTGTCCACCGCATCCCCGCCAGAGCAGGTCAGACGATACTCCGTTTCTGCAGAGTATCGAAACAAGGCAGACGCCAAGGTGGCCGTCATCTGCAGTGCCGCTCACCAAGGCGCCGTGGAGTTCGTTCGTTTTCGGGGAGGACCTGTGCCGGATAACTATCAGAGTCCCTACGTCCTGCATGCTTACGACCCAGACGCGTCCAGAAAGCGCAAGCAACCGGACACTACAGAGGACACCGAGCAGGACCGGCCTACAAAGAGGGTGAGGACTAAACGGAGCAAACGGCGAGAAAGAGACCGGCACCCATCGCGTACCGCCATCGCTGCTGCGGTGCCAATCCACCCGACCGTCGGCGACCATATCCATGGCATTTCCGGGCCAGGCGACATGGGTCAGCCGCAGAGCGTCTTTACGGGCGGCTTGGGCGACCCATCTCAGTCGGGTGTTGGGAGTGGGGATGGATTTGGTGGTGCGGCTCGTTTTGCGGGGGGGTCGCACGGTAGACAGATGCATGCGTCGTCTTCGTCTGTGCCTCTGGCTTATCCTGCCGTGCTGGATCCGAGGTTCGGGACGAGCGGGCGCGGTTATGCGGCTGCGGTGCACCCTATGGTGGGGGCGTGTTCGAGCGCGCCACCTCCGCCTCCGCCACCGGAGAGCGGACCGTCCCGTGCGATGCCTGGGAGTTCCTCACGCGCAGTGCGTCGACGTATCGATGACGCGGAATTGGAGCCTGGGGAGGTGGTGTCTTCGGCCGAGTCGGAATTCTCTGAGAGTTCGAGTCGGAACGAGGAGGGTACGTATACGCGCCGCGTCGATGTGCGCTGGATCACTCATTCTCGCAGAGGTGGGTTCGCTGGAGAGCAAGAGGCGGACGGAAAGCGTCGACGACGTGGTCGTTAAGAACAAAGACAAGGGCAAGGGTAGAGAGATCTCTCCCGCGAACACGTCTACGACGGTCTATCGCGACGGCCACGGTACTGCTATCGTCACCGCGTCTCACGTCCAGAAACTCATAGGTGAGTGCTACTACCTTTCCATTGTTCATACCACCGTTTGACCCGATGCAGATCATTGCACGACGCACGGCCGCGGTGCGCCGTCGTTTTACGATGCGGAGCGACAGGGTCGGTTTCAAGTGTGGATCGTGATCGGCAAGGAGAGGTTTGATCTACCGACGACGTATGGAAGTGTGGAGGAGGGAAGGCAGAGGGTGGCGAGACAGGTGTTGGCGCGGTTGCAGGTGTCGGGATGAAGTGAGGAGGTGTTTTACTTTGTAAGTAATGCTATAGTACACATAATATTGGTGACGCGGTGACGTCGATAATGCATGGGTAGCAATGTTGGGGACGAAACGCTGTGCCTTCGTAGTCGAACTTCGAGATTTCGATGTTCTCGTCTCTTACTTCTACAGATCTAATAGGAGTTAATCATCACGTGACTTTAATACCATACACTTCTCTATTTGGTAATATCATTCTTGATCCCGGAATGTCCGTCCGCCAACCGGTGAGGCTTTTGTTCAGACACGGCAAGCCCTTCAATCGGTGGAATTCGTCGTCGAGCGGTATCGGACAAGACAGAATAAATGTCGATCCACCCCTTTCGCTGCTGCAGCGACCACTCGGAGTCAAGGACCGGCCTGTTGCAAACAACAGGACTTGGGACGACACGCGAAGGGAGCTAATGGATCAGGAAACGCGTCTTCAACAACGTCAACATCTGTGAGCCTATTTCTTCAACTATCCTCGCTCGTGTTCAACGCCTCAGAATAAACGAAGTAGGAAAAGGGTATTTTACAGATTTGAACGCTACCCGGAGGCATGGGGGCAAGACATGGATAGCACCCAACGTCATGATCAGGGAGGATGTGAGTGGCACGATGCATCCCGTCCATAGTCTCATTGAGAAAACGTTTTAGAAAGCCCTGTATTTCCCCAACATTTCCGGCTCTCGATTAGACACTCGCGTTCAGACACACACCACTGACGTTTGTCAGGGCCGCATATCTGTGATTGCTATGTTGTCTAGCAGGATGTCAGAGGTGCTCAGCGGATTTTTTTTTCTTGCGTGCTTGCGATGTGACGACTGATGGACGAAAGGTTCACGTGAAAGGATTTGTCTCGCCGACGAATGCGCGGTATTCGTCCAACCCTCTATACCAATATGTGCAGATCAATCTGCAAGAAAATCTCCTGAAGTCGTGGCTCGTGTCTCTGTTCCTGTCGTCCATCGCGAAGACGACACCAAAGGAGTTACATCCGACATATCTGGTATCGAGTCAAAACGTAGAGCTGCTGCGCGAGCCTCTCAACATGACGAATAAACACGTTGGATACGTGTACTTGGTGGACGAGAACCTCAAGGTTCGTTGGGCGGGGTGTGCAGACGCAAAAGTAGAAGAGACACAGGCCCTCGAGACGTGTACGGGTGTTTTGCTGAACCGACTCGAGAAAGCGAGATAGACAGTTGTTTGTTCGTGTTGGCTACGTGTCTCCAACAAAATACATTCACCCACAGAGTGAACTAAGTTAGCGATCACAATGTCTTCGTCTCCCGTGCAACAGCTCCCTCCAGGTTGGGCTGTGGAATGGTACTTGTTATTTTTTTTTCTTCTTTTTAATCATTATAATCACTGAAATCTCTCGCAGGGATGCAACTCACCAACGACATCTCTTCATCGGTTAGCTTCAATCTTTTCTCTTTTGACGACTTCTCATCTTTGAAACGCAGAGACTGCCACCGGAAGATCGCAATGGGAACATCCATCCCATCTCCCAACTGCCCCAATCGATGCACGCGGTCCATCCGTCTCCCCTCCTCCCCTCCACGGTCATGCCAAGCGTCGCCAGTACGCTGCTGGCCAAACGCAAGTCTACTATGGCGCTGGTGATACCCTCCCCGAGCCCACCTATGGTACTGTCGGCGTCCAACAACAGCCAGCTCCCAACGCCCAGCTTTTCACCCCTGGGTTAGCGGCCGAGCAGGGTTTCGCCGGACAGCAACAAGCAGCGTACCCTGCGCCTGCGCCGACAGAGTCTCAGTTCATCAACGCACCCGGATTCGGACAGGAGCCTGTTTATTACCCCCCGACGGCCCCAGTCAATCAGTTGGCAGATCAGTTTGGTCAAATGGGTATGGGCCAGAAACCGTTACAGCTCTACACGACGAATCTCTTGACGTCCCCGCCCGACCCCCGCGAGCTTAATCGTCCGCCTCCAGAAATTCGACTTCCTCCCAATTCGTGTATTACCACCTCGCCTTACGCGAACGCGGAGCACAGCTACCAGCGGTGTACCCTGAATACCATCCCGACGTCGTCGTCTCTTCTCAACAAGTCGAAAATACCGCTTGCGCTCGTGATCACACCTTACCGTTCTGTGAAAGAAGGCGAACAGCCCGTGCCCTTGGTCACGGACACTGTGATCGCGCGATGCAGGCGTTGCAGAACGTACATTAACCCATATGTTCAGTTTATCGATGGCGGAAACCGGTGCGTCGCCTGCAGCCCTATTTTATTTTCGGAACTTGATTGAATTTGTCTCAAGTTGGCGGTGCTGCATGTGCAACATGTCGAACGAAGTGCCTCAGCTCTTCGACTGGGATCAGGCTCGGAACCAGCCCGGTGATCGATGGGCTCGTGACGAGTTGAATCACTCTGTCGTCGAGTTCGTCGCTCCTACAGAATATATGGTTCGGCCACCGCAGCCGGCGGTGTATGTTTTCCTCATCGATGTCAGTCACGCGGCCGTTCAGTCAGGTAGGGATCATGTTATATGAATTATTTATACTGACTGATATCCTTCGTGTTCAGGTATGGTTGCCACTGCAACGCGTACCATCTTGGAGAGCTTGGATCGTATACCAAACGAGGATGACCGCACCAAGGTGGCGTTTGTTGCGTTTGACACGTCATTGTATTTCTTCTCGATGCCTGTGAGTTTGTGTCCAATCTAATCGACTATCTGTTCTAACCCCATCCCATGTAGCCTGGGACTACTGATTCCTCTATGCTGGTCGTCTCCGATGTCGATGACGTCTTTTTGCCTAAACCAACTGATCTCCTCGTCAACTTGGCGGAAGCAAAAGCGTCACTGGAATCTCTCCTAGGAAGAATTAATGACATGTTCCAGGATAACCATACTGTTGGAAGTGCTCTTGGACCTGCTCTTCAAACAGGTTTCAAGTTGATGGTATTTATGTCCACTATACTTTGTTTTTGTTTACCTGACGGCACCGAAGGCTCCAATTGGCGGGAAAATCATCGTTTTGTCTGCTTCCTTGCCTAGCGTCGGCGCTGGTGCTCTCAAAAACCGTGAGGACCCCAAGATTCTTGGCACCTCCAAGGTACGAATTATATGTTCATTATCCCGCGAGCGTTCTCATGCCATGAGAAGGAATCCTCGCTACTCCAAGCAGCGTCACCGTTTTACAAGACATTTGCCATTGAATGCTCGCGGGCCCAAGTTTCGGTGGATATGTTCCTCTTCAGCTCAGCGTACCAAGATGTTGCCAGTCTTGGTACGAACTTTCATTTTCAGTTAAATGACTTTCCAACCCCTTACATGTGCCGCAGCATGCCTCCCTCATTATACCTCCGGTCAAACATTCTTTTATCCTGCGTTCAATGCGTCGCGCTCCGAGGATGCCATCAAGTTTGCACATGAATTCGGTGAAGTGCTTGCGATGCCGATCATGCTTGAAGCTGTCATGCGTGTCCGCGCTTCCAAAGGTAAATCAGAGTCCCCTTGATTGTCTGGAACAAAATGCTTAGTTAATGTCAGGTTTGCGGATGGCGTCGTTCCACGGCAACTTTTTCGTCAGATCTACAGACCTGCTCGCAATGCCAGCTGTCCCCACGGATCAATCGTATGCCATTGAAATCCAAATTGAGGATACCATCACCGCGCCGTTTGTCGTCTTACAAACTGCTGTACTACACACGACGTGCTATGGCGAGCGCCGTATCCGTGTCGTCACACTGGCGCTGCCTACGACGAGCAGTCTCTCAGACATATTTGCTTCGGCAGATCAGGTAGCTATTGCGACGTTGTTGGCAAACAAGGCCGTGGAACGTTCGCTCACACACAAGCTGGAGGACAGTAGGGATGCAGTCCTGCAACGTTTGGTGGACATCCTGTCATCCTACAAGAGTAGTATGACGGCTGCTGGTGCAGGTGCCAGTGCACAGTTGGCTATTTCCGAGAACCTAAAAATGCTCCCTGTGTTGGTTCTTGGGCTGCTGAAGAACGTAAGGTCTCCGCTTAACTGTTGAAGATGAGATGCTGAATATGTGTTAGGTCGGCATCCGGCAGAGCGCACAGATTCCTCCTGATCTCAGAGCATATGCACAAGCGCTCCTTACTTCGTTGCCCTCTCAAACACTTGTTCCCTATATCCACCCTACGTTCTATTCGCTGCATAACATGCCTCCCGAGGTTGGTTTGTATTCTGTATTACTACTTCAGGATTTAGACTGATTCGCCTGCAGGCAGGGACTATTGGGGAGAATGGTATCATTATGCCAACACCCTTGCCCTTGACGTCGGAACGCCTTGAACGTCATGGTCTGTTCCTGATAGAGGATGGCCAGACGATCTTCTTGTGGGTTGGTCGCGATGCAGTGCCGCAGTTGATCTTGGACGTGTTCAATCTCCCCAACTACGAAGTCTTGCGTGGCGGCAAGGTGAACGTTATGCTTGGCTTACGATATGAACATAAGCTTACCTTTTTCGTTGGCACAGATGACGCTTCCAGTTCTTGATAACCCGTTCTCACAACGAGTCAACGCCATCGTCCAAAAGACCCGCGAACTGCGCAGAGGGGTGTATTACCCGCATCTGTACGTCGTGAAGGAGGACGGCGAACCACCGTTGCGATTGTGGGCACTCAGCTGTCTGATCCAAGACCGTGCGGACGTGTTGCCGAGTTATCAGCAGTTTATCAACCAGCTGAAGGACAGGGTGAATGGGGCTAACAATTTCTGAGGCGACGTGTTAGAATGGCAGAATTCGAGGATATTCGTTGGATGATGATGTGCTCGAGCCCTTTTTCTTTTTTTCGTGGTACCTTTTTTTATTATTTTCCCGTCGGATTTCAATACAAGACGAGTCTACGTTCTCCCATTGAGCCTGAGCGCTCCATGGGAAGTCTGGTTCCGAGTCGTTAACCCAACTCTGAGCTTCTGATGGGAGGCACATTCATTAGCCTAGGGACCATCGGCCCCCTCGATGCTAAACCTGTTCCGCCAAAACGTAAGACTCTTCATCCTCTATGTAAATAAATGAGAGCGAGTTTGGCTCGTGAGCGGATTTGGCAGAAAGTCTCCGCAGTACTAGTACTAGTGTATGTATATGTCACGCCATCATGATGTTCAGCACAAACAAATAATTTATGTAATACATACAACTCCTGGTGTTTACAGTAAAGTAACTTTCTCCTAGGGTTTACTGCACCAACTACCGCTCTAAGAAAGAAAGAAAAGATAAAATGTCCACATGCGCAGGTGATATCGCATACTGCATTACAAGACGCATTC
The DNA here is from genome assembly GCA_038091855.1 of Leccinellum luteum. Lineage (NCBI taxonomy): Eukaryota > Fungi > Basidiomycota > Agaricomycetes > Boletales > Boletaceae > Leccinellum > Leccinellum luteum. Next base: position 13,422 of record JBBPPG010000900.1, read on the forward strand.
CGACCACTCTCCATCTACCAAACGAATAGCCCTTCCAAGATATTCTACATACCTAAGACTCGTATCAGGACCAAACGTGTCACGAAGGGTATGCTTGAGTTGCGGCAAGTCATCTATAGGAAATACAAGGATTCCTTCAGCACAGATATATCAGTATGAGGAGAGGACCATACCGTTTATGGATCTGGAAATTTCCTAGAGGGAACAATAATTGTATGCAAAACACTAAACGGGGTGCACAGACTTACATCTGTGACTGGCCTCTGACCATCTAATTGCAGAAAGAGAGAGCGAAGTGAAGAATGATCCCTCCATGCACTTGGATTATCTGACAGGCTTTCCAAGATTTCTCGAGCCAGTATTGGAGCATCCTGCACGCAAACACCAAAATATAGGACTTCGAGAGACTGTGGCATTTAATGAGGATGGAATTCAGCCTCACCCCTGCGTATTCTGCTTCTTCATCCACATCGATGTGC
>JBBPPG010000901.1:0-13899 GCA_038091855.1 Leccinellum luteum
CCAAACCAATGGTCTGAAAGCCATTTGTCTCGGTCAGTGTGTGTAAATAGGAATGACTAAATGCACTAACGCCGTGGATCAGTTTGCCATCGAAGGCGTACCATATACACTAATATAGAGATTGGAACTGATATCACTTACCTTCCTTGAGAACACCGGTGGATTGATTTCAAATCACCAGGTAGTCCTCTGAAGCTGATGAAAAATTCATACTTACAATACCAGATGATATTGCAAAATCGAAGCGGGACGAAACAAGCCGGGGCAGGTAATACAAGGTGATCTTGCAGAATAAGAGCGGGACACCGTTGTCTTACAGGGAGAGTACTTGTTGTATCACACTGAAAAGCGATGCCAATTGTGCAATATACATCAACCGATCGTTACAGACTTTTCATGCAATGCAATAATTTGTCACTATCACCTATCTCTGAATCGTTGCTAGCAATTCAATGCAGTGGTGTCTCCTGTCCTCCGAACCCATACATACAACCAAACTGAAAGCTTTGACGGCAAAAGATTATCAAGCTGAGTAACGTTGCCCGTCGTGCTGTACATACTGGCGGTTGTGCGTTGACACACTATACAGGTTTTTTTCCGCTGCTCAGTGCTGAGCGCTGATCGTCGACCTAGCCAAGAGGTGCTTGAAGTAAAGGAAAGAGAACAGCAAGTAAGTTCGATCAACGACATGAACAAGACATAGCTAGCCGGGAGAAAATCGACGGACATTTAGCCACACCAGGGAGTAATGCCTATCAAAGGTTATGAAAACAAAGTATTGTTGAATATTGAGGGAGACTCAGAAACAAACGACGATACTGGCGGACCCTCCTCCCGACGACGCGCCGTATCATCACTGTTGACCAAAGGAACGTCGCAAATCTGATCGAATCAATCATTCGGCTGCATTCTCATTGGCAGGAAAGAGGTCGTGAGTGGTAGTTAAAATGGGAAGATTCGACGGTGGCGAGCGGAAGATGGGAGGACCAAGTTGTGGTGTGGAATGAATGACGCTTGTCTGGTCATTTCCCACGGGGGAGCGACTCACTTGGGCCAACGGCAAATTCATCGCAACTGCCACGTTGACTTTCGAGTCTGTCCGGATACGACAGTCTCGGTGGCACTCTCCTCGCAGACTTTCCGATCTGAGTAGCCATAGCAACTATTCAACAGATTCCTTGCCTGGACGGTGGAAAGCAACTACATATTTGCCTTTGTCTCACGATGACAACATCCACTCTCTCAACGTGTCCTTCAGGAAGACGCTCTCGCAATGGTCTATTCACAGTGACGGCGATCCATGGTGCATCACACTAGCATGCGATGACGCATGCGTAGCAATCTCTACCAATCCATCGATCTCGTTCTGGAACACTACAACATATCGACAAATCGGACCTATCATGACTCCACCCTACCATGGCCATCTCGACAAACTAGGGTATGATGGCTGTGAGTGACAAGACGATCACGCTGAGCAATCTGCATAGCGACATCCTGCCACCATCATACCTCAAGGATGTGAGCATATGCATTTTGGACTGCATTGTTATCTGAGACGACTTCTGACATCTGATGTATAGAAAGAACTTGTTGAATCCCAGTCGGACAGCAATGTTGATTTACTCGAGGTACAAATTCGTTCCTCTCCTATTCGAGACATGTCATCATAAGGCACAGGTCGGGCCACGACGCTCAGTGCTCATGGCTGATGATCAGTTCAACTGCGACGAGGTTCGTGATCAATTCATTCTGGCTTCGCTACCGTACTCATGCTGCGGAAGGAAACCGGTGTCATCTGTTCACGAGAACCAAGTCCGTTGAGCCCACAGATACCATCGTTTGTCTTTTCTCGCAGAAGAAACAGCAGAAGAAAGCGAAAGCCAAACCTCCTGCAGGCGGAGGTCGTTCTCCGAATCTAATGACATCAAGCGAGGTAGCTCTTCCGTTAGATATGGACGGAGGTCGCGGCGTTGGTACTAGCACCGGACGTCCTCCGCACCCGAAGCCAGATAGTGAGGTAGGTCGTCCGTCTGCGTCGATCATATCGTATGAACTCACGTCGTATAAGACGACAGGAAAAAGATGCATGTCGGCCCTCGACTCGTTTGAGCGTGCGTGCACTTTCCTTGAGCGCACCTTGAGAAATTTACAGAAAGCATCAGGAAGAATCAGGAAGCCCCAAGCTTTCCATGCGTTTGGCAAGTGGATGTGTGTTGCTGCTCGTTGGAGGCGAAAGAAGAATGATTTGAGGTCGTATAAGTTATACAACGACTTTATTTACTACGCCGGATTGCGGTCGTATGGTTGAGTTTGTATACATTGTCGTACAAGGTAATGTAACGTCCACTGTAGGCTATTGTTTTCCACCTAGTATCTGAATCCTCTTGGTCGAAGGGTGGATCGCCCCAGCAGATAGTTGTGATACCATGAAGCATGCCCCGTCATCCGCTGATCCTCCATGTGTGTGCTTTATCTGAGGTTCAGAAGAGCGGGAAGAATTACTCCGTCAACTTGGAAATCGAAGATCCGATTTAGACTCGAGCCCTGGTTCACGAAGTCAACTTACTACGACGACAAGATGAACCAGCGAGGTCAGTTGTACGATCAGTAGTCACTCCGAATCCCGTTCCGGCTCATAGTGATAGAGTGGCTGGTTAGAAAATCGGTGTCAGAGATGACACGTCTAACAGAAGATGAAGGTGGGAAGGGGAAAGCACGCTGATGAAAGGCTAGGTGGCAGGCCGCACCAAATTAGCCACTGCCAGTTGAATCAACATACGTTCAGCCAAGCCAAAGACCACTTGTGTCGAGTTGAAAGAGGCTGAAAGGCGGTGGTGCAACCGATGTCATGATGGAGGCATGGCGCTGACAAGACTGATGCTATACGATCCCAGAGAAAACAATCACATGTGAAACGATGGTTGGATGATCGCTGCGCAATCAAACATGCTGAGTAGTATCAAGGACTGAGGCGCAAAGGTTAAGCTGAACTTGATGGAGACTACTAATTCATATATCTCCTTTTTGTCGGTGCATAATGTTGACAGGTGGTGACCGATCAGGTCCTCGGTTAAATGAAAAAAAAGGGTCAGTCGAGTGCCCTGTCACTTCAACATGCACAGCCTCATTGACGTCGGGACCTTCCATGCGGGGAGCTGTGGCGAGATTAGAGCATCATGTCAGCCAATCAGATCTCGCGAAGCGATCACTCACCGCAAATTTACGTTGCAAGACTGCTCAGCCAAGAGGTAAAATCTTGAAGGGACAGGCACAATTTGGTGACACACCCCTGGAGCGTGGTTAGCACCCGAGCAAATCAGTCTCGGAATGCAATCTCGAAAGCCTCATATAAAACGTTGGGTTGACATGTGGCTCGTACCCTTCACCATCTGTGGCGTAATAACCAATTCGAACAACCAGCAGTCATCATGGGCTGGTGAACGCCCTTTTTAAAACCACCCTCGATTGAATCGGCTAACGTTGTTTGGTTCAGGGCCTAGAGACATGAACTGTTGAATGGATCACACGTACAGGGAGCATCACGATATGCCGCGATAAGATGGCACCGCACAAACACCACTGTGAACATTGGAGAACAGTGGAATGGGAGAGACGGCTCGATGAGTCGGCGATGGGCAAGTAGTGCACGGCAGGGCGGGAATCAAAATCGCTCGAGGTTGGCTCGTGGCACGCTGGCGGCTCCGCCAACTACTCTAAGATCAGCGAGAATGATTATTGCAATCGTTCGGGTCTTCAACAACAGTCTGTACAAACTTGAATCACGATGGACCAGGGATCCTCGTTGTATTGATTGGCCTTCTCCCCCCTGGAGAGGCTACAAGTACACGGGGATGGAAGATGATGCGAAAAAGGCGGACGGCTTGAATCAGGTTTCTAGTTTGATCCGGACACTCGCGGAGTACTACTGTCAGACTCCGTTCTTGTCACTAGATATTCGATTATCTTTCAAGCGCAGATGCCAGAGGTTGCCGACTCGGCGGCCCGAGACACTCATGTCGCTAAGAATAGTCCCATCGACCTGGCTCCACCCACCGCGGGATTGATAGCTTCAAATCGATGGTTGATTTGAGGTATGATGGCAAGGTGAGGGCATGTTCACGCCCGTTCTTTCTCCCCATCAACCGCATTGTCTCCGCGTTTGGGCATTCTGACGAGCGTAATTATTGAATGCCCTCACTCGCGTATTCGGTTGCATATTCGCCAAAGAGACATTTGGAGACAACTCAGACAAGGCTGTGACATGTCTCCAAAAGGGGCTAATGGGTCGCGGTGTCCGATTTTGCAATATAAGCTCTGAGCAAACGCCAACCCATCAGATAATTCCTTTGTCTTTATCCCGCCCATGGCTGAGTCCACTGAACCAGTCCCGCTTCAACCTATCGCTCCCCGTCTCAAGAACGGGCCAAGGTCCCCTCATGTCGGCCCCGATATCGACGCATACAAGGTCGCCCATGGGCTTACCATCGATGAGAACTCGGACGAATGGTGGGCCAAGGTTTGTGCACCGCTTATCTGCTTGCCGTCTGCCATCAGTCCTGATCAGTTCCTAGGTCGCACAAGAGACTCTCCACTGGCATCGCCCATTCAACACCGTCCGAACTGGGGGATTCGAAACAGGCGACATTGTTTGGTTCCCAGAAGGCGGTTTGAACGTCTCTTACAACTGCGTTGATCGATGGGCGCACAAATACCCTGATAGAGTATGTCACCCCTCATGGTACTACGTAAACTATGAAGCTCACAACCCTTCAGACGGCTATCATCTATGAGGCCGATGAGCCAGGCGAAGGCCGTTTGATCACCTATGCCGAGCTTCTCCGTGAGGTTTGCTCGGTCGCTAATGTGCTCAAGCGTCTCGGCGTCAAGAAAGGAGATACCGTCTCCATATACCTCCCCATGACTTGGCAGGCTGTCGCCGCTTTCCTCGCCTGCGCACGTATCGGCGCCATACACTCTGTGGTCTTCGCTGGTTTCAGTTCGGAATCTCTTCGTGATCGTGTCCTCGACTGCAAATCTCGCGTCCTGCTTACCAGCGATGAGGGTCGCCGAGGTGGAAAGTCTATCGCCACCAAGGCGATAGTGGACGCTGCACTCAAGGAATGCCCTTGCGTCGAACATGTTTTGGTGCTCAAGCGTACTGGCACCCAAGTCCCTTGGACACCAGGACGTGACTTATGGTGGCACGAGGAAACTGTCAAAGTACCCAATTACTGCCCGCCCGAGATCATGTCTTCAGAAGATCCATTGTTCATTCTTTATGTGAGCGCATGCGCACAGCCTCGTCGTTATCTTGACTGAATCTTTACGTCACAGACCTCCGGCTCAACTGGAAAGCCCAAGGGTGTCGTCCACACCACTGCTGGGTACTTGCTTGGCGTCACTCTTACCGTCAAATACGTCTTTGATCTCCACCCTGATGACAAGTTTGCTTGCATGGCTGATATTGGATGGATCACTGGTCACTCATACATTGTCTACGGCCCGCTTTCCAATGGTGTCACAACAACCGTGTTCGAGTCCACCCCCGTATACCCCACGCCATCTCGTTACTGGCAGACCGTAGATAAGTACAAAATCACGCAATTCTACACCGCTCCGACAGCTATCCGTCTTCTTCGCCGACTTGGTGCTCAGCATGTCGAGGGTCACGATCTCACCACCATTCGTGTGCTGGGAACTGTCGGAGAACCGATCAATCCCGAAGCTTGGCACTGGTACAACGACCACGTCGGTCGTAAACAATGTGCAATCGTCGATACCTTCTGGCAAACTGAAACCGGATCCATTGTGATCACACCTTTCCCTGGTGCTGTTGAGACCAAGGCAGGCTCGGCGACCGTTCCGTTCTTCGGAATCGAACCTGCTATTCTTGATGCCACGACCGGCACGGCAAGTGGAATCATCTGTGCTTTATAACCCATTGCTCACTCTCCGACGTAGGAGTTGGTAGGAAATAATGTCGAAGGTGTTCTCGTTTTGAAGCGCCCATGGCCTTCAATCGCACGCACGGTCTGGAACGACCACAACAGATATCTTGAAACATACATGAAGGTATACTTTTGTAGTATCCGAACGTCCATGCATGTATTGACGAGCGTTTCCAAACAGCCTTACCCTGGTGTTTTCTATACCGGCGATGGCGCCGCCCGAGACGAACATGGCTACATCTGGATCAAGGGTCGCGTTGATGGTGAGATCCTACCACTGACCATGAACGAAAGTTGACACGAGGCTAGATGTCATCAACGTTTCTGGTCACCGTCTCTCGACCGCCGAGATTGAATCTGCACTCATCCTGCACAAGGGTGTCGCCGAGACTGCAGGTCCGTCCATGCGCTGACAAGTGCTTATCTGTAACTGACCACATGCAGTCATTGGTAGCGCCGACGAATTGACTGGTCAGGCGGTGTACGCCTTCGTCACTCTTAAACCGTAAGCATCATCTCTGGCACCTCACCGCAAACGTCCAAACTGAGCCTGGTTGATGCAGGGAGTTCGCGTACGACCCCAACAATGAGACCTCTCTAACAAAAGAACTCGTCCTTCAAGTCCGCAAAGTGATTGGTCCTTTTGCTGCCCCCAAAAAGGTCTTTATCGTCAGCGACCTTCCCAAGACGCGTTCCGGAAAGGTGCGTTCATTTCTTTCTGACTGGTTGGTTGGCAATATCGAACGACTCCTGTAGATCATGCGTCGCATCATGCGCAAAATCGTTGCGGGCGAGGGCGATCAACTTGGTGATCTTAGTACGCTTGCTGAGCCTTCGGTGGTTGACGTGATCAAGAAAAAAGTTGCTGAGGAAGCTGCGAAGAACTGAATTTCATAGAGGGTGTGACTGTAATGTTGTTGGTTCTGTCTCGTGTACTATGTATCACTCGGCGATGTAATGAATATACAAATACATGTGTCTTGTTATACCAAGCTGTCGTCGACCTTTGGGACTTCGGTTTGGATGTATTGTTGACTCCTTGAGTTGAGAGCTCCGCTATACTCCCACTGTGGGGCATAGTCTCCTTTACTTTCTTTCACTTCAGTGAGATAGTGAGAGTAGGAGGAAAGTGAGAATACACACGACGCGAGTCGGCTTGCGGGGATACGGCCAGACGTGGGAGGACGAGCTGTTAGTTCGGGGTAGGGTCTGGTCCCGTGTTCCGCGACCAAGTCACATGGACTTGCACGCGAATGACTCACAAGGCGTCCTGCGTGTGCCTACAGCCGCAACCACACATACCCGTTTACATCAACGGCGAATCGTCGGCAGCAGCTGGACGCCGAAGGTGCCGCTGCGGATGCCGATGGGAAATATTTGATCCAGAGTCAAGGTGGTACGGCGATACGCGTGATATCTCGTGTCCGGTGATCCACCAAGAATTACACGAACAACAAAAAACAAAGGAGAGAAACCCTCTCAAGCCATCAAAAAATTCCTAATCGTCTCGAAATAATACTCCTCGTCCTCCCAGAACGGGCAGTGGCTCTTAGCGAACTTGACCCACTTAACTTGCGGGATGCGTTCGACGAAAGGTGTGACGGCCGGGTCCATCGCGCCCTCTTCGGTGCCGTTGACGACGAGCGTGGGGCATGCAATCTGGTGCAGACGGTCGATGACCGACCAGGTCGTGAGCGTGCCTGTCGATATGAACTCGGCAGTACCGAGCCTGGGTTATGTGGGTCAGAGGGGGAATCCATGGGTAACTCTAATAATAATAAAAACGCTCACATCGCCTCAGAGACCGCCGGTGCCTCCTCCATCTCCTTGAACGACCTCACAAACACCTCCGGCCACGGCACCACCTGACACGTGTGCTTCTCGTAAAACACCTGCATCGCGTCGCGGTACTCTTTTGTGGACGTCGTGCCCTCGCGCTCGTGCTTGTGAACTAGGTCCTGGAAGGACTGGGGGAAGCGGGAGAGGTGTGCGCGCATGCTTGACACCCAGAGCGCGTTGGACGCGGGGGCGTTGGCGATCACGAGGCGGCGGAGACCCGGGGGGCGGCGGGTAGCGGCGTAGTCACCGGCGAGCATCCCGCCCCAGGAGTGTCCGAGTAGGTCGAACGTGCCCTGGTTGGCTCCGTTCCCATTTCCATTCCCGGTTCCGACAATCCCGAGCGCACGGAGGAGATTGTCGAGCTCGTCCATGAACAAATCGACCGTCCAGAACTCCCGGGGCTTGTGCGGGAGGTGGGTGGACGCGCCGGCGCCGAGCTGGTCGTAGAAGACGACGGGGATGCCGTGGGCGGTGTGGATCGCGGCGTGGGAGGACATGTAGTGGTGGGACATGCCTGGACCGCCGTGGAGGATGACGAGGGGCGGGCCGTTGCCGGCGGAGGAGGAGACGTCACCGACGATTTTGTACCAAGTCTGGTAGGTCTCGTCGCCGACGCGGAAGTCGACTATGCCTGTCGTTTCGACGGTCATGATCGGGGTGTGAAGGAGAGCTATGTCACTGTGAAGCTAAATTAAAGACTAGCTGGATATCGGAGGTCGTGGGAACGATCCTTGAGTGCACACTCGTTCAATGAGAGACGGCGGCCTGCGGGAGTGAGTATTAGAAGATAAATTTTGGTGGCATGAATCGAGAGAAACTCGTAAACCCTTTGTACACTGTATCGCTAGTGGCACGCCAGGCATTACCGGCAGCAGAGTTTAGGATTCTGCGCGTACCGCACAGGACCAATAGAAATAGAAAAGAAAAGCAAAACCAGCAGGGGCTAGTAGACTATCTCGCACTCAGTTCTAGGCTTGCTTCTGGTTTTGGTCGCCGGAGTCCAGACACCACCGGCACGTCAAGGCAAGCCAAGGGGTGACAGCCAATTTAGCTGTGTTTCAAATATATCACTCCGCGTGCCCTCACCAAGTACCTGCCGAAGTTCGGCATCACATAGCATTGGCAACTGAGACTGAAATTTAGATTACTTATTCGGGTAGATAAACTACTCGTCACATCGACTGCTACGAGACTTCGCGACCCAGCGCTTGCACTTAGTACTCATCTCCAAGTTGTCCATGCCAAGCCGCAAGCGTCAGAGTGTCACGTTGGAAATGGTTCGTACAGTCCCCGAGTCGTCCCTTTGCATCTCCCCTCATTGAATGCACTCATGCCCTTCTACAGCATCCCGCGAGAAACTCTCCAAAGAATATTGTCGTCTTCGGTGAGAGCGGCGCGGGGAAAAGCTCTCTCGTTAATCTGCTTGTTGGTCGATCAGTCGCCAGGACGTCCAATAGTGCTGTGGGGTGCACATCCGAGTACCAAAAGCATGAATTTGAGGCCGACGATGGCACCCCATACGCAATCTGGGACACGTCAGTCTCAATGAAGGTATTCACGGAACTGTCCCTGCGAAGATTGCAGAAAAGAAAATCAAGTATCTCCTGCGCGACCTCTCGAGGGCCAACGGCATCCACTTGCTAGTTTATTGCGTCTCGGGCAATCGTCTTCGTCGGGCCTTGCTCGGCGATTACAACCTCATTTACTCCACAGTCTGTCGAAAGAAGGTGCCCATCATGTTAGTTGTGACCGGGCTAGAGTACTACGAAGAAGAGATGGAATACTGGTGGACTGAGAACCAGTCAGATCTCACGAAGCACAAGATGCACTTTGATGGCCACGCATGCGTGACCACACTCAACGCGGACGAGGATTCCCCCATGCTCAAGCAACGCTGTGATGCATCCAGGCAGGTTGTCTTGGACACCATCACGAGCACATGCGCTCCCGAAGGTTGGGGGTCTGACAGTGATGGCTATGTGTCTGCCATCCTTGCGGACGTGCATGCCATGCTTCGGCCGTCAAGGCAGAAGGGTGTCCCGCTGCAGAATCCTGTCATTGTGTTATATGACCACTCGCAACACTCACTCACATCCGCGGAGGACACGTCGTTGTTGCCACCGTTTGAAGGCGGCTATTTCATGAACGTTGGAGAAGGCTCGTTCCTCGTGTACCGCATCCATAACTGCGGAAAGGAGACCAGCGCGCGGCTGAAGAAGTGGGTCGGTCGACGTGGGGCGGATCTGCTGATTTTCTGTATCTCTATCCATGCTGAGGACGTTGGGGCGGCTCTGCAACGTGCTAGTGACTTTCATAGGTTCTATGGCGGGGACACGCGGCCGTTCTTGGTCGTCGTTAGGGACGCGCTGTCGGATGACGAGGCATCCCAGTGGTGGGGTGCCCGGCCCCACCAGCCAGATACCGGGAGTGTACACGCGATCGTGCATGCACTGCCTCCGCCTGAGAGCGCAAATGCCCAGGAGGCGGTGGCAACGCTCCAACGTGTGATACAGGCGCGCGCATTGCAGCCACTGGACATCGTGCCCACCGGATGCTTTGGGTGGCTCACAGGCAGGCAACGACCGCATGTGCATCCCGACGGTGCAACCTTGGCAGATTCTCTAGTAGAGGCTCGCGTGTGGACACAGAGGCATCACGAATCGCGTTAACCTTGGGCGAATCACATAATTTCCTTGTTTTGGACGGCCGCATTTTTTAGATTAGTCTTTGTATTAATAATGACTTATCTGTAGTGACAAACGCTTGAAGTACAATGCTGCCCTGTTCAAAGATAGAGCGAGTCAGCGAGCGCCCAGGAGGGTGTTAGAGCGTTCGTCAGTGTCAAACGTTGATTCGTGTATCGAATGAACAAACCGCCACAATCAAATTAATTTAGTACGACACGTGTCTGGTGGCGTTGGTGTTGGCGCCTACTCTACGTGCAAAGGTCCATGTGCAAAGAGGGAGAGCTAGGGGTCACGCCTGCCTGGTGTCCATCGGGCAGTCAGACGGTGTGCAATACAAGGAAGGGGAAGGTAATGGAGTGGGGGGTTATCAAGTAGCGCTGGTTTCGAGCCTGCGAAAGCTCTCATCACCGGTGGTTACTGCTACTTGAGGTCGGATGGTATAGGTTTCTAGTCTGAATAACGTCCACAATATGAGTGCAATTAGCCAAGACTCGCAGAGATGGCAAGGAGTGAGGAGGCTAGGGAGACTTGTTGCTCCAGGGGGAGAGAGAGAAGGGGGGGATTCCTAGAAGCTTTTCACAGCTCGTGGCTCTTTTCTTTTGGAGCGTCTCCGGAGTCTGAATTACTTGGGCAACCAACACCATCGCCGTAAACACGAAAACCTAAAGCGCTCAGACACTGAGCGACATCAAACCCAACCATTTTCGATACCGCCACGCTGGCTATCCTGTCCAACGCGAGATCGTCAATGTTTGCCATGATGAATGTCGTACTTGCCACTAACATCGGACTACGGTGCATCGAGGTGGAATCAAGTACTGAACTAAGCGCCGATTGTCATTCGATGGATCATTTCAATCTCGTGTTGGCAATTGAACACTTGCGCTTGCTACTATACTGGGGATACTAATCAACAAGTGATGCATGTTTGAATAATTAATTTTCTATTATTCTTAGTGCATGCAGGACGCGAGTCAGTCCTAGATCTCACGAGTCATCGCCTCGGCCCCGGACCCATTATAGCGACTCATTCCCGGTCAAGTTGCGTCAGTCCGACCTCCTCCGACCCGGTTGACTCGGACTCTGGCTCCCAGGCCTGTTTTCTACTGCTTACTATAAAATGATGTAGCGATCTAAACGATGGACCTCACCAAGTTCTCAAACTTCAAACATCCTCACCCGTCTTTATTCGAGACTCAAATATGGCAACGCTGAGAAGAAGCCACGCTCCAGTGCCTTGGGGTGCTCAAGTCGAAAACATAGTCTGGCAGAGGTCGCGGGTAGGTGTATCATCTATTGCGAATACAAAGACAGGTGTTCATACACGGACGACTGTAGTCTGGCAAGCCGAGGCGCGGGCGATTGGATAGACCTCCGTTGGCATACGATCCCGGATGGGACTGGGACGGGACGAGGGTATTGTTCGACGACAAAGCCGTCGTGCCAGAGGGGGAGGGATGCAACTTATGTGAGGCTCAGGCGCGGCACGTCCGAGAAGATGCCTTGCCATCGAGAAGAACACGTGAGGCAACGCTGTCGCTTCTCGATATCGCACGACATGAAACCAAGAGACGCAGCAAAGGTATGGTTCATGTCTTTGTCGTCGCAACACTTTTTAACCCAAATAAACATGGTAGTGAGGTCCGGTCTCGATGGTTTTGAGGTTATAAGAGTTCCCAAGGTAGTACCCATCTTGGAAGAAGAGCCTGACCGTCTCTGGGAGTTGGGAGAATGGGAGAAACTTGACAGATGGGGCCTCAGGAGGACGTACTCTGAGGTTACTAAAGAGAAGGGTTCTCCGATCCCGGCCTGCCATGGATTGCCTCCAAGTCGTGCCGAATACGATACTTGGGAGTGCCTATAGGCGTTTCATGGGGGAAATGAAATATGAATCAGTCTGGCGCTCGAACCTCTGTTAGCTTTCAGTACACAAAAAACTGTCCTCCATGTGATTCAAAGCCGGATCATTTGCTTAGGGAAGTCAATTTTGAGCATGAGTTTGAGAGAACCGTTTGAAACCGATCCAATCACAATGGAGAGTTTGAACTTGAGCGAGTGATGACAGCGACATTTCGATCCCTTCATTGTCACACTCACTTACTACTAGGAACTAAGGTGCGCCTCCAAACTCAGTCTGTGTGGGGTCCACATTTCGTTCGATATCATCTTGGACTAGGGTGGGTCGTGATGCGTGACTCGTGCCTACTTCGGCACTGAAGATGTCTACATACTACATGCAGAGAGAAGACTGGGAATGTATGCAGAGCGAAATGAATGCCATGTAAATCTAGGTACTTAGGAGATTAAGTAGTCGATGTGTGTTTGCGGCCGACTCCGTCAAATCTGCGCGAAAGGGGACGTGCACGAGAGAGGTCAGCGAGTTCGGTGGGATGTGCAGAATCTGTGGAGGTTCTCTGCGACGACGTGCAGACCAAACCTTCAAAGCGTGAGTGAATTCGAATTGTGCGGGGGAAAGACATGGAGGGAGGAGGAGCAGGCGATATGACAGGGCATCCGTACACCGGAACACCAAAACCATTCCTTCCTTATAACATGATTCGAAGAGAAGTGGGAGAGCTAGAAAGGAAGTACGCTGGAGGATCAGCGTGAGGACGATGAGGAGGTGCAATGCGGCATGAAGGCCCACTTCTAACATATTGTTCGTTAGTTCCATAGACCCAACGCTGAGCCAAAAAGGATGGTGCCACGTGGGTGAGCACAGCCTGGTAGTAGGGGCTGTGGCCCGGTTCACATGTTCACAGGTCATCCTTCTTTCCACTGGCGCTGATCGCCAGGCCAGTATACTTGCCAAGAGACGCTTGAAGTAGAAGGGGTGAGCAAGTCAACAAGACATTCGGTCGATGACACCAACGAGACATAGCTAGCCAGGGAGAAAATCGACGGTCCTCTTGTCATACTAGTCACTAGGAGCAATGTCTATCAAAGGTGACGAAAACGAGGATATTGCATGTTGGATATTGATGCAGTCTCAGGCCCAGGATCGAGCGACGACACTGACAGACCCTCAAGGCTCGGTATTGTCACGGTTGACCAAATGGACGCAAACCTGATCAAAATCAATCATCCGAATGATATGAATTCGGTCGCGTTCCTCGCTGGCGGGAGGGAGGTCGTAACTAGTAGCCAGGAAGAAAATATTCGACGATGGCGAACAGAAGATGGCATGGAGGTAGGGATGCCAACGGATGCTGGAAGCTCCGTGACCGATCTTGTCGTGTCACGAGACGGTAAGTGGGTCGTGGCTGGGACGCAGAGTGGTCAAGTCGTGGTGTGGAATTCGACAAGCTTCGAAAAGGAGAACGACTTTAAAGCACACGAAGAGGCAGTGTGGGCGGTGGATGTCTCACCCGACGAGACGAAGATCGCAACTGGATCGTATGACACACAAGTCAGTGTCTGGT
>JBBPPG010000902.1:0-13886 GCA_038091855.1 Leccinellum luteum
AGTCACCACTATCGCTACGACCTTCTCGTCCTGTACCTCGTCGCCCCCTTCCTCCACAGCACCACACCTCTTGTTTGCGCAGTTTGCTCGAGTTCTTTGTGAGCCGAACGATTGCAACGACCGTGGTTTGCTTGGGCGGGGACTGTCGATTCCAATCGCGTTGGTTCACATTTAGCTGCGCTGTCGCCAAGGTTACCGCCTCCGACGTGGACGATGAAGATGAGCGCAAGGACGTGGCTGTGGCAGAGGATGATGTGATATTTGAGCTAGGCGCAGAGCCGTTTTTGGGCCAGGTATTATGGTTGGATAGCTGTACGTCGACGATCAAGGCGAGTGAATGCGGAGTTTGATTATGATTGGTAGGAAGGTGGTCCTAACACTCTCTTTTTGTTGCTATTTATCCAGTTGATCGAGAGGTTGAAAGACAGACCTTGCAAGAGGATTAAAACCGAACTGTTCCTGGGTCTCCTTGTGAGTGTTTTGTCTCTTCCGACCCAGTCCTTTGATTTGTGACACTGGCCTTGCTTCGTACCATTTTCTTTCACTCTTTTTTGTGCTACCATGGCCCCGCTATGACGGATCTCTATTTTTTGGTTCCGCGACCGCAATGGTGGTTCTGTTCCAGCCCCTCAATACTATCGGTATGGACTGGTCGTTGACGAGGATCCTTTTCACTAGGGTTCCATCAATCACCGTATTCAAGTTGACATTTACCATCACCTCAACTCGCTCTGCGAATCGTCCTTGCTCGCAAAGGCCCACCGCCCACCGAGTCGACGTACGCCCTTATTCCACCGACTACCCTCGTTCATCGAACCCCCATTTTCCCCACGTTCTCTTCTCCCTCGTCCGCTGAATCATCGTTCCCAGCCACGCCAAACAATCCAATACGTCTTTCTACGTCAACTCGCTTGCGACGTTTTTGCCTCTGAGCGAGGGGGAGAACGCCCGAGTTGGCGTTGGTTATTGAGTTTGAGAGCGAGCGGGGAGGCAACGAGCGGTTAGAATGAGGACTGTGCAGAGGTGGTGGAGGAGCAGGAGTTGGCGGAGAGGGAGGGTGGGGAAGAGTCGATGGATTTGTCGTAGGGACCTCGACGGTTTCTGCAATCTGTAAGTGCTCCACGGTGTCGTTTCGGAGCTACTTGTGTTTTAATGGGACAGTTACTACGGTAATATTCCACTTCAAGTCACAGATAAGCCCAAAAAAAGTTCATATAAAGCTGGAGAATGCAAGTCTAAGGTAAACAGCATCTGGGGTTCAAGATCCGTCGTCAATAACATAGTTGATCGATGATCCGTTGACGAATGACATAGCAAGCCCAACTCCCGTACTCAACGCAGTTTCTTGTCTATCTGCACCCTCAAGGCATCATACTCTGCCTCTGCCTGGAGCTTCGTCAACGCGTTCACGTCCGAAGCCGCATTCCTCTCTTCAATCTGTCGCAGAAGTTCCATCTGTTTCTTGGCGAGGTTCTCCAGCTGAATATACAGTTGATGTCCAGGAGCGGTATCTCCGAGCTCCTTCTTTAGCTCCACGGCCGATCATTTCTTTCCAGTATTCCGACTTGAGCTCGTTCAACATCCTCTCTCCCACCGTCGGGTCGCCGAGCTCGTCCCACATTGTCGTAGTGAGTTTAGAGCGTCTCTTCCGCACAACTTTCGGGATACTCGCAGGTACCTCAGAGGTGTACAGGCCATACGGTTGTCTGTTATTCGATGGAGATACAAGATTCCAGAGAAAAGTACGCGCTTTTCATAACTGTGAGACGGAAAGCCTAAATCAGAAATGAAAGTTGATCAATGTTACGATACATTACCTTGATTTGAGCCACTCAGACATCATACCCAATACGTCGCTGTCGGATTTAAACGTGTGATTAAAGCACGGAGTGTCCACCAGAACCACGCGTCGTTGACTCTCTTGATCCCAGAATTTGACAGCGCGGATTTCGCTTGTAAATGACCTCAGTGCATGACCGACCCCTTGAGTGACATATCCACTTGCGGAGTGTATGAACTAATAGTATATGAGTGAACAACTCTGCCACTGTCTCTCACCGCACTCTTGCCGGACCCTGTTGGACCAAGAACACTTGGGCACGTCAAGTCAAGTATTTCGTCATCGAGATTTATATGCCACATACGCTATTACAACGTCTTCTGGTGACAGGTCTTAGACATTCACTATCCCAGGTCCTTCGACAACATGAAGAGGTTCCTGATACGTTTCTGTGTGTTCTTGACTCGGATCTTGCCGCTTTCTACGTTCTTTTTTCCTCCGCCCGCACAACTGCCTAGCCGTCAGAGTAGTAACCAACAGCATCTGGGGAGTGCCTCTCTGCGAGACGACATGTCGAACAAGGTTTTTCCGTGAGTCGTCATCAGCCCTGCAGCAAGCTACCTGCGCTCCTTGGTCGATCATGGCCTTCCAGTAAATCTCCTTCAAGTCAACGAGGGTGTTCTCGCCGGCGTTCATGTCAGCCTCATCCCACATTGTTGTGGTGAGGTATATCTTCCCTAGAGTATCCTTTCCGAGGAACTTTTGGAATTCTCGTAAGTTCTTCAGAGGTGTACCGGCCATAAATTTGTCTGTTATTCGATGGAAATACAGAATCCCAGATAAGAGGATGTTTTTCTTGTAACTGCGCGAACGAAGTTAGTATGGGTGAGAAACACAGGTTATAATATCGTGCGTTACCTGGACTTGAGCCATTCAAAAATCATGTTCCAGATCTTCTTGTCTGATTTGTTCATGTTGTCAAAGCCCGGCGTATCCACCAAGACTACATATCGCCTGCTCTCGTTGTCCCAGAATCTGATAGCGATGATCTCGCTCGTACACGATTTTAATGAATGGCCAACGCCGTTTGCCTCGTATCCACTTGCAGCGCGAATGAACTGAGGACACATAAATGAGTGACCTCTTATTAATATACTACCCGCCGTTGACCTCACCGCGCTCTTTCCTGTTCCTGTCAGACCCATGACACTAAGTCGATTAGATATGTCATGCTCGGGAATCGGGATAAAGATTTAGATCTCGCACACTATGACGACATCATCCGGTTTCATATCTCTTATGTTAACTACCACTGGAGGTCGTTCGGCCACCTGAGAACCTTGCACTGTCTCGTCGTGCGCATCGCATATTTGAGTATGATTCGAGTCTTCTCCATTTGACGAAAGTAAAGAGTGACCCAGTCCAATTTCTGCTCCAGTCATCGATAATGCGTCTCGGAATAGGTCACTTCCTTTTGACTTTTTGCGGGGCCACCAGACGAGAGAGATGTGATTAGATCAATGAAAAGACATGAAGTTCAAGAATCTGGCAATCGTGGCAGTGTTGACAAGCAAATGTGTCGGACACGAGCGAAGAGGCGGCGCTTCGGCGCTTCCTCTCTCGCCTCCACCACGTCGCTCGTAGTGCTCGTTCCAGCCCATTTCAGTGCACCCACCCACCACGTCCTACCTCCATTTCCCATTTCAGCTCCTCGCAGCTCACTCTCGTAGCTCACGCCATACCCGGCAACTCGGGAACTCGGGCTCCCGTCCTAATAGGCCGCTTCGCGCTCCGCCATTCCACACCCTCTCAGTCCACTGCCTCCCTCTCCTCCCAGCGCACGGAGCGGCATCCAAAGACTAATGCATAGTAACTGAGTCGGATTGGCAAATGTCATATCCGCAGTAATACTTACGTCTCGAACTGGGGTTACAGTGCACGTCCAACGGTGCAATGTTCGAGCGACGAGTTTGATATACAGCAATCCCGCAGCCGATCGCGATAGTCACACCGGGCGCTAATCATGGTGACCAACACCTATCTGGCCAGCAAACTTCAAGGCTACGCAGGGTTTCGGATAATGATGAGTCCCATTAATCAGTGTCTGCCTCTGCAGATGACGTGGGTCTGCAGAACGGTAAGTGCAATAGAGGTAAGCATTGGTGCATATCATAGAGGGAGCCTAGGTAGCACGCAATCACTAGTGGTGAACCCTTTCAAGCACCTCGAGCCTCGAGGCTTCTGCCAGTGGGCCCTTACCCTGCCTCATTCGCCGTGGGGGTAACTCGATTCCACTTTTTGTGTGCCTGAGGACAACAACTTGGATCGAGCGCTGAGCGCTGAGCTCCGAATATTGAACCATCACTCAGGCTGCTCTTGATGGTGCTCATACAAAGATTGTAGTACTATATACGTTATGTACCCACGAAATCCAGTAATCATGCGGTACAATTCAACAGAACGATATCCGTCGGCAATGAAATGAATTATTATCAACGTCCGACCCTCTGAAAACGGAGACGGTAAACAACGATTGTTACTTGTATATTGGGTACCGACTCACGGATTTCTTGGGGATGATGCGAGGCAGACGACGCATCATACTTTTGAACAAAGGCAACTTTAACTCTTGCATTTGACGCAACCTGTCGTCTACTTGTTCCCGCAGCTTGATGTACTCTTCCTGAAGTTGTGCCAGAGCCTCCGGATCCGAAGCTACCACCTTCCTTTCCTTTGCGATCTTCTGTAGAAGCTCTGATTGCTTCGTGACCAGCTCCTCGAGCTGAGAAAATAGATATTGCCCAGCAGCCGTTTCTTTGAGTTTTTTCCCCTCGCCCATTTCCTGTTGAAGTTGCAGGACCCTGCGCTCGTCGTCCTTCAGAACGATATCTTGAATAAGCCTCTTCGAATCATCGTCGCTATTCCTGCATTCATAAGTGTGGGCTCCCTGTGTAATCATCGTGTTCCAGTATTCCGTCTTCAGTTCTTCCAACCTCCTATTGCCGACATCTGCGGTAACCTCATCCCACATCGTCGTAGTGAAGTATACCTTCTCTAGAGCGTCCTTTCCGCACAGTTCTCGAAATATCCGGAGATTCTTCAGGGGTGTACCAGCCATGCGGTTGTCCGTTATACGATGGAGATACAAAATCCCGGTGAGAAGTTTGTCTTTGCTGTAACTGCAAGGACGAGAACGAACATGAGAAACATCCACTGGCAAGGATCATGCATCACCTCGTGTTGAGCCACTTGGAAATCATGTTCAAGATGTCGAGATCGGATTTATATGTGTCGTCAAATCCCGGCGTATCCACCAGGACTACGTGTCGCCCACTTGCCTTCTCCCAAAATTTGATAGCATGAACCTCGCTTGTGAATGATTTCAAAGAATGGCCGATGACTCTCTTATCAATTCCACTGGCGGAGCTTATTAACTGCGAGCATGTAAGTAAATGACCTCCACCATATGGTACGTTGTTCGTCTCACCGTGCTCTTTCCAGCACCTGTTGGGCCCATGACACTGGGTAGAATTACGTTAGACATTTCATCGGTTGAGACTATATTACTTACGCTATCACGACATCGTTATCCTCTAGTTCCTCTATATTCACCTCCGCAGCAGGTTCCAGAGGTTCCAGTCCCTTCCCTGCGTCCCCATTGGACTGAGAGTCTGTTACAGACCCGACCGATTGCCTTTCGAGGCCCGGAAAAGTGCCCTCAGACTCTCTCCCTCCAGAATTTGTCGGGTCCACAGCACTTGGTATATTGAGCTGGTCATTGCGTCGTGTAAGATGAGAACCAACCTTATCAGAACCCCATCCTGGCCCGCATCCTGCGTGCGTATCTCCACCGGAGGTTCTTCTGCTTCCTGATGAAGTCGCTGACCTGTCCCCGCCTCGTCCATGCCAACCTGGTGCTGCCCCCCCGTATCGAACTCAATGAACCCGGTTAGCACTACCTTCTCGGAGGGCGACACATGGGGTCCGCTATCCATCTTCATTTTTTCTTGGGCTTTGTCGGGCTGCAGCTCTGCGCCCAACTGAGACCTAGCATCCGAAAAAAATTCCCCGTCCTCTTCAGAACACCCACCGTTTGTCTGAGAACGGCGCGCTGCGTCATCCTGTGCCAGATACCTGGGGGTTTTCTGCATCGGAGGGTTCTGCACCGCAGAATGTGTCTGGGCCGGCAGAGGGTCTTGCGTAGCAAGAGGCGTCGAGGAGAGCGGCGTCCCCTTTGTCTGAGAATGACGCACTGCATCATCCTGGGTTGTATCCGCAGAGGTCGTCTGGATCACTAGAGTGTCCTGCTTCATAAGAGACGGGGGCGCCGGAGGTTTCTGATGTATGTGATGCCGCATCGCAGAGGAGCTGTAGGCCTGTGATGCGTCGAGATTCTGAAGCGGGGTGAACTGCGACGCAGTGGATGTCTGAGGCATATAATGTGGCACCTGCGGAGGTTCCTTGGCCCCTTGAACAGATCCTCCTTTTGTCTGCTTGGCCTTCCTCGGGTCAGCTCCGGGTCCGTGTTTCCCGTTCGTAAGAGACTCCTGGTGTCCAGTATGAGATCTTCGAATCGTCTGTTGTTCAGGCTCAGGGGAAGAGTGCGGCTTCGTGGAAGATTCTTTGTGGGCCACGGAAGATCCTCGAACTAGCTCAGGGCAGCTATTGTCTGCCTGGACTGGGGGGCTGTCGGGTTGAGAAGGCGTCCTGGTCGCCTTTGAGTCGCCCCATACTGCCCTTTGTAAACGCTGCCATAGAGGATGAATTCAACTGGCATGCACCGACGAGAGGAGTGAACAGAAACGCTACTGAAAACATATTCTTCCACCCTGTAACCCCCGGGCTTGTAATTGATGATGGTTGAAGGTATTGCCTTTCAGTGTTATGAATGAGAGATAAATGGGAGGACGAGGAGAGGAAAATTCTAGAGCAGCGATCGATTCGACGGTGGAGTGTGGTGCAATGGGAGACGCTGATGGAGTCAGGTTACCACATCCCTACTGCACGCCGCGTGGGCTGGAACAAGGCTGCAGGGCATTGAACGTGTTCGACAGACTCAAACTCCGAAAGTTGCATCGATGCAGACGCGAGGCAGGAGAACTTCTGATTTCCAAATTTGTGTTGAATGGCCGCCGGGCCTTGCTCACTGCAGCGTTTCTACAGATTGCGATGATAATTCTTTTGATCGGTATTCACCAAAACAGACGATTACTACAAGGTACGACCATTGTAATCGCTGAGATAGTCTGACCCGAGCAACGTGTACAGTTAGTACCAAGTCACGCAATCACACCCATTCCCGCTAGCCTCAAGCCGTTGCTTCCTTGGGAAACAGATACCACACTTGCGACAAATCTTGCTAACATCCAGATAGTATGGGGTTGCTGAGCTGGTTCAAGGACGTACTCGGTTCAACCTTTCAGTTGAACGACGATGATGTAGTGGTATTGTACGTTTTCTGGACGATGGTTCCCCTGTTGAGATAGCACTAACTCGCAAACCAGCTTGGTGGGCCCTTCGGGAAGTGGGAAGAGTTTGGTATGGCCATTTTTTTCGCATAGTAGTTGAGATTCAACGCCCTCGCAGTTCCTGAACGACGTGACGAGGAGCGGCGTTGCTGTTGTTAGTCAAAGCCTTCGACCCTCCACAACGACTCCACAAGCGATCAGATGCGAGCTCACTGAAGAAGCGAAGTATCAATTGGGGGTCTCTTCACAAAAGAACATCGTATTCGTAGACACGCCTTCCTTTAACACCGGCCGCAACGATGGAGCGGAAAAGGAGATGGGTAATTGGTTGAACAAAGTAAAGTAAGGTTTCCTCAGCGTAGTGGATGTGGCGAAACCCACGGCCCATTCATTCAGATTCAGGTCCACTCGTGCTGGAACCATCTATATGCATAGAGTTGAAACCGACCCGGCTCACGAACCCATTCAACCGCATCTGAGCACCTTCGCTAGTACTCTCTCACAGAGCGTTGTCTCTCATGCTCCTCCTGAGAGACTGCATGCTGTCTTCAGCTACGAGGGAAAAATTACCAAAGAAAAAATCGACCATCACCGTGCGGTGTTCCAGATGCAGTTGGGTAGCCTCCGCTCGAGTTTCCCTCACGGAAAACAGTTGAGATGGAACACCTCCATCAGTCCCAATCTTTTCCAACCAGGCGATTCGGAAACAGCTTGGAAAGCTGTGGTAGCACTTTTTTCTCCTGCACGCTGATCGCGATGATGGGATTGCATGTACCCTCAATCTAGCCTTTGCTCGAAGCATAAAGACCACACCCCGCTTTGCATTCTCATAAATATGTAATATCTACGGGAGTGGCATTTTAAAAAGGAACTTGAATGCAACCTTGAGGCAGTTAATGTCATGTACCAGCAGGACGGTCAACGTTTCAATTTCATGTCAAGAGACGCCGGTCACTTGTACGATGGATCGATGACCGGTGACCTCCCGCTTTGAGGCAAGGATGATAACGACAACGCGATATATATACATATCCCAGCAGGCCGACCTGTCAAAATTCCGGTTTAGGCCCACCACCGTGTGGGCTGGTGCTACGTGTTTCCACAGGCATGGAACGTGTCTGATGACAACAACTCATGAAAAACCTGCAATACAGACTCGGACGTGAGGTACTGTAACAATGGTCCAATTAGCGTGGTCGGAGGTATTGCCGGGCCATTTGGGCCATCGCGTGGAGACGGTAGAATCGTGGAAATACAGACGAGGACGCACCTTTGGGCTGCGGTTCAACCTTCACCTTTCTTTCTGCCGCAGGGTCGGTCAAACTTACTTCCAGGAAGTCCCCCACCACGTTAATTCTTCATCGATGATGACCCCGAGGAACTCGAGGGGGACGGAGCGGTCAATGATGGCGATCACTGGTGCCACCACCGTGAGCGCGTGTGATCATACATGAGTTGATACAGCTCCGCCGCGTGAATTGGTACTAGGATTGTAAGTAGACCCATTCGGTCCCTTTTTAAGTAAACCAAATAAGAGGGTGCCAATGGGAGAGAGTACGCACCCCTGGCAGTTAACAGTTGTACCCATCATTGGTGCCGTGTACCCGACAACCTAGGTATCTTGAACCAGATCTCCCAATCCTCTCTGATACCACCTACTTGTCCAGCTCAGAATATTTCACGGCAGATTACGTCCTTGCTGGATCATATCTCGAGAGATCACTACCCGATGAAGAATCCGGTAACCCGTTTGGTTACCCGTGTCCGAAACATAGTTTGGCGAAGCTCCCCTACCCTACAAATATCTGGGGACGATATCGTGGTATTGTGAGTCCTTGAAGCGTTCGACATTGTAGCTTTTCCGTATGCCCTAACGTCGAGTCTCTGAACAGCGTGGTAGGGCCTACGGGATCCGGGAAGAGTTGGGCAAGTGTTGCGTGAGCAAATATCGCCGCCGGTCTCATCTCAGCTCCACTCCAGTTCACAAAGGAAGCGACGAGTAGCGATTTAGTCAAACCTAGCAGGACCTACCACCCTTCGACGGATGAGGTTCAGGCTATTCGTTGCGAATTGACGGAGGAGGCCAAGATGGAGCTGCTACAAGATGAAGGGGTGAAAAACATTGTATTCGTTGACACTCCTTCTTTCCTCACTGGATGCGATCACCCTGACGCACGAGAGGAGTTTAAGAAATGGCTGAAAAAAACAAAGTAAGGGTTTACTATTGTATCACTTGTTTGCTACCGTGTAAAGCCGATGGTTTAAATAACAGATACGAACCCCGTCCCGAACATGTCGGCGTGGTCTACATGCACCGACTGGAGACCG
The DNA here is from genome assembly GCA_038091855.1 of Leccinellum luteum. Taxonomy (NCBI): domain Eukaryota; kingdom Fungi; phylum Basidiomycota; class Agaricomycetes; order Boletales; family Boletaceae; genus Leccinellum; species Leccinellum luteum. The sequence continues at coordinate 9,577 of JBBPPG010000902.1, forward strand.
ACCCAGCACTTGAACCTCTTCCAAAACACCTTCAAGAATTTTTTGCTATTCTTCGGATCAGTGATAGCTGCATCCCGCAACGACTTCTGATTGTCAGAAGCTATGACAAGACATCGAGCGTCGTTTCGTCGCCCAAGATCACAGAGCGTACAGCCAAACTTGGTGCCCAACTAAAAGAGCTGGATTTGAAACAGGGTGGGGAGGCTTCAATGCACGAAGGACTTTTCCAGGGAGAGCCTGAAGAAGCATGGGGTGTCGTAGCAGAGCTCTTTAAGTAAATACTCACTGTGGTTTGTGATGACATGAATTGGAAGAAATCGAACGCAATAGATGCCAAGTTATATGTAGCATTTACCGCGGACTCGGAGTCTCCCGGGTCACTTCAGGACAAAGTATGGCCACAGTCCCCGTCAGCTATTAACGTGACAAGGGCGGGTGAACGGTCTCTTCAGGAAACAGAAAAACATCCTGCGGAGGTAAGTATAGAGGAATTAGAGCTAGACGACGTTGTGATAGCGTAGGTGATGTATTCTCAGCTAACGAAATGCTAACTCAATCCCACCAGTGTCATACGATGACGGGCTCCGGCAAGAGCACAGTGAGACAAACATCATGCATTCGAGGTTTCCTTGCTCATCATCCTCAGTTCATACGCTCCGCAAGTGGACTCAAGACGCATGCTGTTAGCCACGGGTTGAAATCGTGTACAACTAAGATCGTCGTTATCAGATTCTGGGACAAGAAAGGCAGGCGATGCGTAGTACTTGTGGATACACCGGGCTTTGACAACACTTTCGAATCCGACACTAATGTATTGCTTTCCGAGTGGGTCAATTCCAGGTAACGCGTGATGTTCGACCGTTCGCTTTTCTGACCTGGGCTCTTACAGCTACAGGAAGAACATACTTCTCTCCGGGATTTTGTATTTTCATCGGATGACGGATAACTGCATGGCCATTGCGGAACCTCTGAATGTTCCAAGACCTATGCGGAAAGGACGCTCTAGAGAAGGTATACTTCACCACAACAATGTGGGATGAAGTTAATGCGGGTGTCGGCGAGACGAGGCTGGATCAGCTCCGCAGGGGACCATTGGAAGGCAATGATCGATATGGGAGCGCAGATAGCTCGTTGTAGGTAGGAGTGATGATGATTCACCGAAGGAGCTCATTCAACGTATTCTTCTCCAGAAGGGAGAAAGATTAACGATGCTGATTCAACGAGAAATGGTGGAGCTGAAGAAAGGGCTCGGGGAAACGTCTGCTAGCAAACAGCAGCAGATGAAGAATCCACGATGTTGCCTGAAGCGTCTCCTCAGGTCACGATAGCCGAAGAACCCTTTGTGATAGCACTCGTGTAAGGCCTGGAACCAGATATGACATTGTTGCAGCGCGGGTGGTGAGCGAGTAACGTGGGAAATCTCAGTCGCGTGTTGAGTCTGGCGAGGATCAGACGAGAGTGAGGCGGGGACAGCGCGTATGGGTGATCTCTTGCCTCTGTCCCCTATGGTTGGGCTTTCTTCTATAATGCTACTACTCTATTGCTAGCATAATCAATATATTTACGACTGATGATACCCGTCATCGGGTCACGTGCAGCTTGCTCTTTATTTGGTCCTAATGGACTTCCTGAATTTCGATAGTGATATGTTTGACTTGATGTCCCCAAGAGTCTTCGGTCCAACAGGCTCTGGGAAGAGTACGGTAAGACAACCATGAATTGGAGTTTTTTTGACTCATATTATTCAGGACATATATCGCCTTTTGGCCGCCCTTGATTCATCCCTCGATTTCTTTGGTCGCTACATCACTCGGGATTCAGGTCCTTCAATACTTTCGTCCCGCTGCGCTAGCTCTCGTCATCTCGTTAGTAGACCTGCACACTGGATGCACGTCGCTCTCACGTTTTCCGGACTCCCCTACTGTTGCTGGTCTCGATTCGCTCATCCCACATGCCAAGACCTCACCCCTCCATCTTCTTTTGCTCACCCACTGTTCCTCCTACTCATCGTAGTACGCTCCTCCCCACTAGCACTCTTCCAAACTCACGCGCCACCAAGCAGGAGCTGGATCTACTCGGTACGTATCCTCACCATTTTTCACACCCGACTTCTTATCTTCTCCTTTCAGTCGGACCGAATAAAGACTTGGAAGCACGCATATCCTCGTACGGTCCTCGTCTATGTCAGATCTCAACCACTATCGAAATCGCATTGAGGAGACAAACAGAGAGAAACACGATCTCATCAGTGTTTGAGCAGGCTCAAGCAAGACGCCACCCACTGTGATGGTATACAACGTCTTGAAAACCCTCTGAAATGGTCTGATCTTTATACCACAGAGCAAGTCCAGAACCTACGGCCAAGCCCTCGTCAGGCCCGCCTGTTAGTTCTGCTCAACAGAAACATCGACTAAAGTAATCCTTTCTATCCATTCATCCGTCCTCCAACTAAACCCCTGTCATTATCAGTTCATGCTCGAGACCAGGCCTCTTCAGTAACTCGCTCTTGCTCAGTCTGAAAACGAACGCGCCAACACTGGCTTTCAAGTCAGAAGCACGCCCTTGCCGAAAGCTCTCGCAGAGCTATTCAATCTGCACAGACCGCATCGGCGCACCATCTCACTCAGGCACTCATCAAGGTGGTCACTTAATTCTTAGTAACACATGGCCCCTAACACATCGCATCCAAAATCTATGCCATTAAGTGGCGCTACGACTGGCAGTGGTACCAGACACGCATCCGCTACACCCGTTTGTTAAGCGAGCAGCCAACACGTTTGTAAAAAGACACCACTCATCTCTCCACTATCTTCTCCATGCGTATGATATTGACCCGAAAGCCTTCGAACCCTTAGCCCACGACCAATATCATGCAAACTGCAGCAAACATCAAAGCTCCTTACAATACTTGCATCACGCAAAGCGCAGAGCAAGAAATAGAGGATCTACACAAGATCACACAAAAGCATCACACGGTAATTTTCAGCGGCGGCTCGAGAACTGATACAGGAGTAGGCGCGGCAGTGGTTTACCTACCCCAAAACGCACCTCCGCAAGCCCTTAGATACCATCTGGGAAAATGGATGAACACACTGTCTACGAGGCCGAAGCGGTAGGGCTAACGCTAGCAGCCAAACTCTTACTGTCCATGCCGAGAACCGAAAACGAAGTGGCCATATGATAGACAACCAAGCGGCTATTAAATCGGGTGAGCACCCCACAACGAAACTGGGACACTATATACTACACCACCTCCACAGTATAATACGCAAAGCAAAACGCAAACACAGCATTGCACATAACCAAATCACGATACGCTGGATCCCGGGACATCAAGGCGCTCAAGGCAATGAAAAAGCAGACAAGGAAGCGCGAGCGGCAGCAACCACGCAGGATAACAATTCGGCATCTCATCTACTACCGAAATACCTGCGTACTAACCCCCTTCCTGACAGTCTTCGCATGAGTCGTTATAACATGGATAAGCCGTCCAACGCATTCATAAAACTCATATCCACGCTACCGAAAAAAAGAGCCTCTTTACTGACGGGGCTGCGCACAGGACACATAGCGCTGCACGCGCACCTAGAACGAATAAAAAGGGCAGATGCATCGACATGTCCGCATTGCCCTACGGAACTAGAAAACGTCAAGCACTTCATCCTGAATTGCCCACACTATGCGTGCGAGCGTCAGGTTCTCAGAAACTCACTCGGAAGGCAAGCGGATGACATCCTAGCATTGCTCACGGCCCTGAAGGTATGCAATGCCCTCCTGAAATACGTAGAGGCAACGGGACGCCTAAAAAGCACATTCGGTAATGTAGTCACTAAACTGAAAAGCAACGGTTGACGCTCCCCAAAATATCAGTTCTTATAAACACGCTACGAAACATGCACTCAAAACCTTCACTATGTCTACGCGGGATCAGCAGGTCTGGATGGAGAAGAGGTAGAGGAAAGGAATGGGAAGCAGCGCAAATGAAGAAGGACCACCAACCTTGCCGACACGCAAGCGACACCCCATCGCAAGCGCATCAAGAACGCAAGACCACCTTCACTTTTGTCTAGGCGCTTGCTTACTCACCCTTTTCTTCCTACACGCAAAAGCGCTCCATTATTCCCTCACGTACGACAGGCCCTCGGGCCTTAGTACCTGTCACCTACATTGTCGCACATCATCACCACACATCGCTACGTACCAAGAGAGCACTGCGGCGGGAGTCTGTGGCGTCTAAAGCGGCCGGCGGGAACGGCGGACCGAGTGGCACGTTCACTTCGGGGTATTCACGCAGACAGAGTTGCCGGGGC
>JBBPPG010000903.1:0-13868 GCA_038091855.1 Leccinellum luteum
ACCAGATAAATGAAACCTGAAGCAGACCAGGGACTATTTGTAGGAGGGACGGGATTCTCCACCCCCAATTGTTGGTCATGGCAAAGGTCCTGAGGGTCACGGCAGCAGCAAGTATAGAACCTAGGGCGAATTAGCCTAAAAACCGCTTGGAGGGAGGATCTCGATTTACCGACATAGTAAGAAGTATTAAAAAGGCCACCCACGTTAGGTCGCTCCTTGGGATGTGAGAGTTCTGCATAGTTTACATACGAGCGGATTGTGAGCTAAAATCATATTGACACACCTCCAATCAAAGCAGAGGCAGCTACCACGCAGAATATAACGGAAAATCCAAGGATAAAACGAGCAACGACGAACATTGTGACTGACCAATTCACGTCATGAAAGGCACCCCAGAGATTACCCCAGAGATTCGAGACATGTTCCTAACTTACAGTTCAGAGCAAATCCTTGAAGAATACCACCAATCACGGCGCCTACACTTCCAAGAAAGATCGGATACCGCCTGCCGAACTTGTCCACGAAAAAGGGGGCGAATGGAGTAGCAACGACGCAACCCAAGGGATACATTGAAGCCATAAGACCCAATGACGCGGAATGAGGATAATTATAGTCTGTGATCCGAGTCAGACCACTATGACATCAATCATGGATACTCCCTCACATTCAAGCCAAGAGGACACAGCCTGGAGGCCGTTCACCATGGACCCGTCGTAACTGTTTCCAGTATCAGCGATTTACGTTCGAACACAGGGATGTAACCACTTGCCCAGATGTCATCTCGACTCCAATACAAGCCGGAAACATCAAGAGATATAAGAGTCGAAGGTTGGGTTTTCTGTACCAGGGAACATTATCTTGCTGCGCGAGTCGAGACACGATATCGTCGTTATTTTCTAGTGGAAGATAGCTCTGTCCATCCCTCCGCGAGGCCATGTTGATCGGTCAGACAATCTTGTCCTGAAGTGACCTTTGATGTTTGCCTACGAAATCCTCGTCTGTTGGGATGCGCCGAAGCAATTCGAATGGGAGGTTAGCAACGTGCAAGTTGAGCGAGTAGGGAACCGACTTAATAGTCGGCCGCGGGTCATCTGACTTTCAATCAGGGAACGTTGTCACGTAAGTACTCACATGGTTCTTATCCGATCATCTTCATGATGAATGTCCAAGACCGCCCTAAATTTTAGGCAAGTTTTGAGTTCTCGAAAACGATGCATCATGATGTCGTTTCCTGATATGTTTTACTTGGCTTAGTCATCACGCTATAAATCAAAAGAAAAGCCTGAGGCTCATCGATCATCCCTGACTGGCCAGTCGGTTATGGGACGTTCAATGTTCAACGTTCAATACCAACCTGTCTATGACTCGCGGACGTGACTGTCACTATAAATACTGACCGAACGCCAAGAGTTTCTCGAAGAGTTTGCGTTCCACGGTGTGGTCGATCTTCTCCGGGACTCTGAGTCAGGAGCGTATGACTTGTCAAGTTAGGTCCTCGCCGGTGTTTGAGGAGGACTGGGAGGTGCTCGGGCCATGGCGGGGCTTCAGAGCCACGTCTCGGACACGGACAAACGGAGACGTGCAACAAGCATACCATTGGGATCTTCATGATCAGAAAATCACTTTCGTTTGTGGTGTAGAGCTCCACTAGACGAAAGACTGAAGGAGCCATTCGGACGAGCCAAACCAAATCGATAACGCACTGCGTAGTCGAACGAGCTCTCTGAGAGTCTTTCCACCGTCCAGGTCCATCCCATCCTCCTCCACTCCCTTCACTAACCCTCCTCACTAGGCACCCTCGGCGCACGTCGAATTTGAAAAACCATCCAGTAGGGCGTGTGTGCGTGCCTATATGTGTGGCGCAGCGGCGCACGTATAGTTAGGATTCTTAGGAAGATCCCGACCTACCTCAAAGCGGATCGCGCCGAATGCACTCGTTGGCAGACGAGAAAAGGGGGGGACGCACTCTCAGCATGCGACAACCTGGTAGGCGCGGACTAGGTAGAGCGAGGGCCACAACGTTTTCATTCCATTACTTTAGATACTTGGGGATAAAGTGAGCTAAGTGCTTACTCGGGATAACTCGTACAGCTTCAGCTTTAATAAAGCCTAGACAAAAAGACAAATCCAGCGGAATCTTCTTCGGAGGATATCGTACAAGATGAAAGAGATGAACAGCGAGTAAATCAGTGCAATCAGAGGGAACGAAAAGGCGAGAAAAAGGAAGGAGAAAGGAAATCAGTCAACCATCAACCATCATATCCCCCCGCTCTCGCTCCTCCACCCCCGACGTCTCCCTCCGTTTCTCCCGACCACCCCCCTCCTGCATCGACTGCAACTCACGCTCACGCTTCGGGGTCTCGTACCCCTCTGCGTCCTCGTCCAGCCGCAACTCGCTCAACCACGCTCGCGCAGACACTTCGCTTAACCGAATCCCCGTCCGCAACGCGTCCGGAGATGGATACGATGCTGGAGTCGTTGACGGCGTTGACAGTGGTGTATCAGCTTGAGCGGGCGTAGACGGTGTCGATGTCAACCCAGGCATCGACGGGTGGTGAGGTACGCTCTCCGACGACGAAGAGGACATCGACGCGGACGTAGATGATAACGACGGAGGCGGCGGGTGATCCAACGGTGGTTCGTCAGAAGCAGAGTGCTGCCGCTGAAGCCCAATCACGCGCAAACGCTCCACCCATCTACAATAATATGAGCGCCTCCAAACGCAAGACCATCAAACTACTCACGCATCCGCACGATCCAGACTCTCCTTGACGACGCCTGTCACCCCACGCATCATATCCAAGCTCTCCATCGCCAGCGTCAAAATATGCTGTGCAGCCCTCGTCGCTGCACTCGCCGTCGGCCTGACCATCCCCACCATGCTCACGCGTGAAGACGCCAGCGGAGATGACGCACGAGACGATGCTGGCGTCACGGATAGCGAACGATCCGGTCCGCCCGCGTTACGTTCTTTACGATGTCGCGTGTTTGCACCTCGCCGGTTGTTGCCAACAGCGCCCCCGGCTGCGGCACCGGCAACTGAGCTCGCGCCAGGCGAACCTTCGGGTATGCCATGAGTGGCTCCCGCGTTCGCAGCGCTTGCCCATCGTTGGGGAAGGTGGAGGATGAAACCACGGACGCGGGCTCGTGCGGGCTCTGGGAGAGTGCCACCTGCGTACTTGCTGACGACGTCGACAACTTGGCGTATGGTATTGACGACGTCTCTGCGGACGTCATGGAGGGTACGCATGTGAGTCGGCGAGACGTATGCATCTGATTCGGAGGGATCGATGACATAGGATTGAAGTGAGTCAATGAAGTCGCGAAGAATGAGAATCTGAGAGTCGATGTGGACCGCGGCGTACTGGAAATAAGATAAAATAAAATGTAAATAAATGCACAATCGCTGGCGCTCGTGTGATACGAACCTGAAGCCATTGTAAACAGTACTTTAAGCGGCGCATGCTTTCTTCGGAGACGGCGGCTCCGATGCCGCCAGCCTCGAGGAGAACGGTCTGCCAACGGCTGCGAGGAACGACTTGGCGATTGGGATCCTGGAACTGCGGAGTAGGGGTGCGGCTTTCGGTGCCTGGAGGTGGGGCGGGAGAGGCTAGGTGGGGATGAGCAAAAATGGACGTTAGACGAGCGAGAGTGGTACCGCGGTCATCATCGCTGTCGCAGGGTGCTTTTGAGGTGACGACTGGGACTCCTGAGTCCAAGGATTGATCAACCTGCATCTTGTCGTCGACGGTCGAGGAGCGGCCGCGGTATCTCTCGAGCTGGTGTAGAAAGTGTAAGAGGGTAGAGAACAAAAGAGGAAGGACGTACCCTGTCAAGCTGCCTGCACGCAAATTCGTCGAGCTGGTCGACGGGGAGACGATCGATGACGGGGCGGGAGATGTTTTTGACGGAGGATTCCATCATCTCAGCGCCGTACTGAAGGACGATGAGGGAGTGAGGGACGGGGGAAGGAGCGACGGACCTTGACGACGCGGGAGGAAGCTTTGCCATGCTCGTAGGCGCGGAGGGCGCTGCCAACGAGGGGCAGACAGGATACTCGGGAGACAAAATCAGGCGGGGGAGGGTCGGGGGGCGGAGAGGGGACGTCGGGGGAGAAAGGGCGGGAGGCGGAACGGGCGCGCATGTCGCCGAGTGCACTGACTGCGATACGCACGCTCTCGTCGTGCACGTCGAGCGGGGAGGGCGGGGAGGGCGACGATGTTGGGGAGGCACACATGATGGGGGAGGCGCAGTGGAGTGTTAATCACGTGTGCATGATATGGTGAAATGGCACGTGGCAAATGAATCTAGAATCACGTGTTTGTATCGACTCAATTGAGCTCCACTACCCCTATTAGATAATCAATATAATGTTGTTCAGTTTGGATCATCGGGCCTCTTAACCAGCCCGGTCTAGAGCTATTCACAATGTGGCTGACTTCTTTTCTCGTCCCACCATGGCAGACACAGACAGAATGATCAACAGTGAGCTTGCTCTCCTCGCAGATCAACCGACTCACTCGACTTTGTGGCAACTCGACGACGACGACTGGGACGACCCCTGGAACACTCCCATCGACCCCACCTTCTCACTAGGTGGTCTATTCCCCTGTCAATTCCAACCCGACCCCCAGCCACCACAGACAGTCCGTCCCTCCGACGTTTCCCTCCCTGTCTCGATGCCTGTACCCATCCATCCTCCTCCCATCCACATACCCTCCCTCGTCGCGAGCCCCTCTCCGGCAGAAACTACCCCCTCCGACATTGACAGCAGCGACGACTATGACCTCTTCTATCCCTCAGACCCAGACTACCTCCCCTCGTCATCGCCTGTCAGTGCATTCACACCCATCACACCCGTCAGCCCCGTCAGCCCGAGTATCAACCCCGCCTCCCTCACCGCCCCAAACCCTCACTCCCGCGACTCGTCTCCGTCCTCCTATTCCACCCGCCCTTCCCGTCGCCCGTCCCGCACCATGACCAAAGTCCCCGTCCCGATTCCCAACCTCACCAAAAAGTCCCGTGGTCGCAAGGTCCCGACGTCCAGCAACGGCGAGCCCGTGTATGCCACCAGCAGGGACAAGACCAAAAAGGGCGTGAGGACGTATACCTGCCATGCTGATGGTTGCGGCAAGTGTTTCGTTCGCGGCGAGCATCTCAAGCGACACATTCGCTCTATTCATACCGACGAAAAACGTGGGTCTAACTGTAACTTTTACAATTGTCCTATGCACCCTCGACTCATTTTTTTTTCGTCTTCAAGCCTGGGTGTGCACATATGAGAATTGCACTCGTGCATTCAGCAGACGGGATAATCTCAACCAGCACCTCCGTATCCATAAACTCCAGAACGGCGACGACGATTGATCTTTGGGACAACGGACCCACGTTATCATTATTGTTATCTTATCTCGCTCATATCTGTATCATTAGCCAAATGCATGCACGTCTCGATGTAGCGCGTCTTTTTTTCTTTCTTTTGCACATGGACAGGCATACAACATGTACGTGTAGTGCAAGCATAAAATGGAATCTGAAAATGAGTACAAAAAAACGGTGACGCTCATGCCTCCGCCGTTTTTCTGGTACGCTTCTTGGCGACAGTGTTCTCCCTAACCACCGTCATACATACGTCACAGTCAGACAAACACTTCCCAAAAACGGCATATATGCGCCCGATCTCACCTGAAGCCATTCTTGAATCGCCTCGACACGTCCTTGAGGTACCGCATCCGACCCGTTCCCGTCGTCTTGCGGCGCTTAGCCTTTTGGCCCCACTCGTACGAGCGGAGCTTGGCAGAGGGGTAGCCACACTGGGCGCAAGCTGGTTTCGATTCAATCAGAGTTGCAGGATGAATGAGCACCCTACAACGAAAAGGAAACCAAAAGGGCACGCGACGCACTCTTGTGTTGTCTGTGGAACGCCCGGTTGCCGCATCGTCGGCAGAGCGTGTGCGTCTTGGTGTGGCGCTTACTATGGAATCAAACGCATGAGCCGACGATCGAATTGAGTCCATGCGAGCGTAAGAAACAAGAGGAAAGGTAACGTGAGCCGACGTGCAGTCCAACAGAGACAGAGCAGGTACGCACCCGAAAGACGAAGTACCTGATCAGATCAGAATCAACCAGCGCGGGTCCACAAGGAGAAGACACTGTCAGCGGGGCAGGCGCACGGGTCGTCATCGAACAACCGCACCTTTTGTCTGTCAGAAAGAGAGAACGGTCAGCGTCGATCCAATCCCACAAACGCCAAAGAAAAAGCAAGGTCAAAAAGGCCAGACTCCCGTCATCCGACCTGCCTCACACCCATCCGCCTGCCATCCACCCCTTCTGTCGCTCTCTCAACGCCCAACGCGACTCCCATACTGCAGAAGATTGAATGGACGACGTTCGGCACTCACCATCTCGTCGTTGTCGTGTACAGATCAGTGTGTAGACTTCAGTCGACTCCCCAGCCTCACCCTGTCCAAGACCGTGGGAACTGGAATTGAAAACCCGCACGTGCATTAACCAAATCAGGGGGTACCCCTGTCAAGCACAAACCCCTATTCCTGATCCTCTTTCTGCCTCCCCTATCCACATCTCCTTTTCTCCGACAGCCGCCACTAGCCACAACTCAACTTCGAGCCACGCTCAATCCTTACCCAAGTTTTCAGAGACTCGGAGGTAAGTCGCTCATCTAGAGAACGCTTGGCAACAGCAGGCTGTCTACATTTGGTGAGTAAGTGTATTTCAACATGTAGTGCTGGAATGGTTGCACGAACGCGACATCGGTGGTCCAGTCAAAAGCCATATCACAGGCTGCATTCACTCCACGCCACGCCATACGATCGCAGCCCAGACAGCGAACCTGCAGCCTCATCACCTTTACTTCTGCTCGTCCGTTCAAGAAATGCGTCCTTGTGGACATTTTCGTGCGCAACGTCTCTTGGATTCCGCCCATCACACTCAAAGTGGCTGACAGCGCTCGTCGATGCAATTAATGTAACGAACAATATATATAAAGCTCAGAACACCGTGCTCGCCACCGGTGGTCATGTAGCACCGTATGTTTCCGTTCCCTCGTGTTCGCATAGCGGCTCAGCCTCACTATCTGTAAGCGCCTCCCGATCCTCCTCAAACACTGTCCAGATATCACTAGTATGCCCCTCGTGGAAAACTAACCCACTCACAAATTGTCAGCTCTTCGAGTGTACGCCCAGACGTTTCCGGGAATATCACGTAGACGACCAGAACCTGAAAGGCGTTCCACACACAGTACCTGAAGTGGCGGTATCTCAGTATCTCGCCGCGCGCCCACACGAGTGAAAACTGAAGCTTACGTGATGTACCATCTCCATCCTGTCGTTACCCATCAGCTCCAAAGTCTACGAATTTAGACGTCGGTAGCATGAACTTACCTACGGAGTCGATCCCGATAGGATTCATAAACTCGGCAGAGAACGCTCCGCAACGGTGCCACCACTCGTACATTGCCATGCCGCTCGCTCGGACATGGAACGGGAAAAGCTCGGCCATGTATGCTAACTCACCTATCAGCTCATTTCGTCCCAAAGCAAAAGGCACAATGCTTACTGAAGTTCAGGTTACCGATCGCTAGGTTGAAAGCTAGGGTAAACGCGAAGATGGAGCTACGGAACGTGTGGTGAGAACGACGGTAGACCGCAGCGCATTCAGTGAACAAGTTAACACTCACCCTAGCACCTCTAGAGCGGCGAGTTTACTGCGAGTGAGAGAATAATCTGCACTGGCCACCGTAAAGGTGACCATTACAACAAATAGAGAAAAGGTACAGGCCTGAGCATGGTTAACAAAATGACACGAATGATCCAAGAACCACATTACTTACCAGATACATCGTCCGTCGACGAAATCGAGGCATGATCAATGCAATGGCGGAACTGTTGACAAATTTCAAAAAAACGTAGGACAGATTGACGACGTTCTTTGTGCGATCATCACGGATACCAATGCTGTCCAAGATCGGGGAAAGGAAGTTTCTGCCGAAGAGAAAGCAGTCAGTGCAATGCTGTATGCAATAATACTCGCTGTAGGACATACGAAATTAGTCCAGCTCCAGTCCAATTCAGGTTCAGACCGAGGAATGCTGTAATGACCATCCGCTTTCGCATTCCCGGCGTCGAGAACACAGTACCTCGATTCGTCTGTGCGATGTTTGGTCCCATTTTGAGTGTCTGCTTGATTTGCGCAAATTCTGCCTGGACAAACTCGGAATCTTCGTCTCCCTCTCCATGATACTTCACAAGAATACCAAAGGCCTCACTATACCTTCCATTAAATATGAGCCAGCGAGGAGAATCGGGGGTGAAGCAGATGAAGCAGACTTGAAAAAAACTAAGCATAACTTGGACGAAAGACGGGATTCTCCACGCCCAATTGCTAGTCATGGCAAAAGTCCCGAGTGTCACGCCAGCAGCAGTTATAGCACCTACAATGGATCAGATGGGATAAACGCGATCGTGATTCGATTTACCAAAGAAATAGCAAGCGCCGTAAAGGCCACCCATGATAGCTCTCTCTTTGGGATGAGAGAGTTCTGTGCATTTCAACAAATTAATAAGCGCTGTGAAAACTACTCCAAAGTACAAACCTCCAATCAAAGAAGAAGCGGCTACCATGCAGAAAACGTTGGAAAGTCCGAGGATGAACCGTGCAGCGATGAACATCGTGACTGTTGAAGTGTTGTTGTAGGAAGTGGCCAGGTATTGTGAGAAATCGATCACTTACGATTTAGAGCAGATCCTTGAAGAATTCCCCCGATTATCGACCCTATACCACCGAGCAATATCGGTAACCGCCTTCCAAACTTGTCGACGATGAATGGGGCAAATGGAACAAAAACAATACAACCCAAGGAATACATGGAAGCCATGAGACCCAATGAAGTGGAATGAGGATGATTATAGTCTGTCATTCCAGTCAATTTATCGTGGCGTCAACCATACAGGTTAGCTCACATTCAAGCCACGAGGGCACGGCCTGCAGACCGTTTAGCATGGTCGAGACGTAACTTTGTTTTGAGTCAACAACTTTAGCAATCGAAACACCAAGTCAATCACTTACCCTTCTGTTATCTTGACTCCAATACAAGCAGGAAACATCAAGAGGTACAGGAGCCGAAGGTTGGGCTTTCTATACCAAGGAACCTTGTCTTGTTCTGCAAGTCGAGATACGATGGCGTCGTTGCCTTCTGGCTCATCATAATTGCTTTGCACCTCTCTCCGCGAGACCATTCCGATAGCGAGAGGATCCTGAGATTCTTGAGACTTGAACCGGGGCTCCGAGGAACACGACTCAGCGTACGATATAGTGACTTCGCGGGCCTCAAACGGAGGAACTTGCGAACTGTGAACCGAGGTTGAACCGGAAGGATGTTTTGGCGATAACCGTGAGATACATAGACCATTTTTTACATACTGATTTTAAGAAGTTCCGCTGGGCTGAACTGCTTCAAACTTTGACGAAAGAGCTTGTTCGCTGAGTTCGATCCAAAATGGAAATTCAGGGTTATCAGTTACATATCCGGCCTGTACTATCAATGCAGCCTTTGTGCCAAGTGATCGTTCTATGCCACTTCATAGATTTCTTGAGTTGTCTACAGTAAAATGCTGTCAGTACTAGTTGCCCTTAGCATGCAGCTTCGGGATTTTCCCCCTGTCCCCTGCACTTCCTAAAACGGAACATCGTGGCCGGGATCCAAGTCAGAAGCAGTTAGTCCCAATCAGTGACAGTAATAGTGAGTCGCTCAGCCGACAGAATCACTGGAACCACCGGCTACACCTCCGAGTCGACTACTTTGAATCCAGTTGCTTTATAGTGGGACAGATCCGAAAGTACTTACATGAATATCTTCAACATCCCCATCATTGAGTGATGCATTATCCCGCTTACTCAAGGTGCCCTGTCGGCACAATCACCAGGCCCCAATGTGCTCGCAAGCATGGCCATACTAGCAGCATGCGATGGATGGCATGCGGCATCATGATACCACGTCGTCGGCGCATTGTTGTCGCATTGTTGTCGTATCGCCTTCACGCGCCGTCGATGCACCGTCATCACGTCATCGTTATCATGTCTGCGCCGTCACGTGTCGTCCGTCTTTATCGCCGTTGCATCAACTCGTGGCAACGACATGTCGTGCCATCGCATCTCGTCGTCGTGGGCAGCAGCATTGGCGCCGGCGCGTCAGTGGTGACCGGTAACTGAGGGATAGCAGTAATTCATATGCAACGTAAAAAGAAAAAGAAAAACGAAGCTCGTCACTTTCCCTGCTCGCCACCGGCGGCCATTCCGGGTCATTCCTCCATAGTACCGTACGTTTCCATTCTCTCGTGTTCGCACAGCGGCTCAGCCCCACCATCAGTAAGCGCCCCCCAACCCCCATCAAACACTATCCAGATATCACTAGCATTCCACTCACGAAGAACTAACCAACTTACAGATTGTCAGCTCCTCGAGCGTACGTCCAGACGTTTCTGGGACATCACGTAGACAACCAGAACCTGAAAGGCGTTCCACACGCACCCGATATTCCGGTATCAGTATCCCGACGCCCGCGTGCGCCCCCACAAATGAAAACTGAAGCTTACGGGATGTACCATCTCCATCCTGTCATTCTCCATCAGCTCCAAAGTCTACGAATCTAGGTATCGATAGCATGAACTTGCCTATGAAATCGATCCCGATAGGATTAATAAACTCAGCAGAGAATGCTCCGCAACGGGTCCACCACTCTAGGAACGTGTAGTGAGAACGGCAGTAGACGCAATACGTTCAGTGAACAAGTTAACACTCACCATAGCACCTCCAGAGCGGAGAGTTGACTGTGAGTGAGAGAATAATCTGCGCTGGCCACCGTAAAGCTGACCATTACAACAAAAAGGGAAATGGTACAGGCCACGTGAGTAGTCCCACATTGCTTACCAAATACATCGTCCGTCGACGAAATCGAGGTATGATCAATGCAATGGCGGAACTGTTGACAAATTTCACAAAAACGTAGGTTAGGTTGACGACGTTCTTTGTTCGATAATTACGAATACCAATGCTGTCCAAGATCAGGGGGAGGAAATTTCTGTTGAAGAGAAAAGCAGTTAGTGCATTTCAGTGGGCAACAATACTCGTTGTCAGAGCAGGACTTACGAAATTAGCCCACCTCCAGTCCAATTCAGGTTCAGACCGAGGAATGCTGTAATGACCATCCGCTTTCGTATTCCCGGTGTCGAGAATACAGTCTTCCGATTGGTCTGCGCGATATTCGGTCCCATTTTGAGTGTCTGCTTGATTTGTACAAACTCTGCCTGGACAAACTCGGAATCTTCGTCTCCCTCTCCATGATACTTCACAAGAATACCAAAGGCTTCACTGTACCTTCCATGAAACATGAGCCAGCGAGGAGAATCGGGGATGAAATAGATGTAGCAGAGTTGAAAAAGACTTGAACGAAAGACGGGATTCTCCACGCCCAATTGCTGGTCATGGAAAAAGTCCCGAGTGTCACAGAAGCAGCACCTATAGCACCTACAATGGATCAGCTGGGACGAATACAATCGTGATTTGATTTACCGAAAAAATAGGAAGCGCCGTAAAGGCCACCCACGACAGCTCTCTCTTTGGGATGTGAGAGTTCTACATATTTATATGTCAGTAATTCAATACGCGAAGTGATAACTACTCCGAAGTACAAACCTCCAATTAAAGAACAGGCGGCTACAGTGCAGAAAATGCTGGAAACCCCAAGGATGAACCGTGCAATGATGAACATCGTGACTATTGCAGTGTTGTCGTGGGAAGTGGCCGGCGGGCGTTGTGAGACATCAATCACTTACAATTCAGAGCAGATCCTTGAAGAATTCCCCCGATTATCGAGCCTGTACCACTAAGCAATATCGGCAACCGCCTTCCGAACTTATCGGCGGCAAATGGGGCGAACGGAACAAAAACAATACAACCCAAGGAATACATAGAAGCCATGAGACCCAATGAAGTGGAATGAGGATGATTATAGTCTTTTATTCCAGTCAATTTATCGTGGCGCCAACCATACAGGCTAGCTCACATTCAAGCCACGAGGGCACGGCCTGCGAGCCGTTTACCATAGTCAAGACGTAACTTTGTTTTGAATCAGCAACTTTTGCAATCGAAACAACAAATAGATTACTTGCCCCTCCGTGATCCTAGCTCCAATGCAAGTCGGAAACATCAAGAGATACAGGAGTCGAAGGTTGGGCTTTCTGTACCAAGGAACCTTGTCTTGTTCTGCAAGCCGAGATACGATGGAGTCGTTGCCTTGCACAATTGCCTGGCGCCCCCCTCCGCGATGCCATTCCGATAGCGAGAGGATCCTGAGATTCCTGGCAGACTTGAACCGGGGCCCGAGGAACTTCGCGACCCAGCGTACGATGTACTTGGCCTATGGAATAACTTGCGAACTGTGAACCGAGGTTGAACCGGAGGTATGCTTAACGGTAAGCGTGTGATAGACCATTGTTTCTACCAATTTCAAGTCAGAACGGCGTCTTGAAACTCAAGCTTCCAGTACAACTAGCATATTCGCTGAGTTCGATCCAAAATGGAAATTCAGTCACATCCTGTACTATGTTCCTGGCAGTATGTCTCGGTTTTCGAAAGACCGGCAGCGCAGACCGGCGATCAGTATCCTGGTGAGTATTATAAATGCATAACTGAAAAAATGCCTGAATATCTGCAGGCCCACGGTAGTCTAGCAATACTTACAAGCGTTGTTAACAAGCTTCTACGGCATTCAAGTTACAACTTGATTGATAAATCCACCAGGCTGCGAATATCCAGGAAAGCCCATCGAATGCGGCACCACAGGCGCGTACCCATGCGGATACACCGGCGCCTCTGGCATCACCTGCAACCCCAATTCCTCCGTCCCATGCATCCCCATCCTCATCTCCTCCAACAACCCAGCCGCAGACTGCTTCGCCCACATGTCCCACCCCGACCAGTCATAGTCGTTTTCATAACCATAACCATACGGCCCATGCCGCTTTCCCACTTCCTCAGGCCTAGCGTTATACCACGACGGGTCCGCACCCTGCCTCACCTTCGTTCGCAGCCGGCTGCGCGGGTTCGCCTCCGGTACATACTCGTCTGCGATCTGCGCGTCAGACACCCACGGCAGGCTATCTATCTTCGTCGCGAAACGCCGCACGCGCGCCATTACCGTTGACGACAGGGTTTCTGAGCTCGGTGAGAGGGGGTGTGGTTGGGGCATCGGAATGGATGCAGCGATGGGTACAGGCATGTCGAACGTAACCACCCTTGGCGCACCCTCGCCTATACCGTTCACGTCCTCCCCGGGAGCAGACGAGGACTGCGGAACCAACGGCGGGGCTACAGGCATGGGCGCTGGCACGGGAACCGGGGTGGGCATACGCCGGGGCGTATTGTCCTCCGTGCGTGTCGCGATTGCAGGGTGCCGCGGGACGCCCTTTGCAAGCGACTTTCGCCTTACAGACTGTGCAGACCACGCCGGACTCGGTATCGGCATCGACGAAGGCGAGGGCGAGGGCACGGGAGACGGAAATGGCGACTCCGTAGGTGACACGATCGTGACCGTGATGGGGGGCAGGTCCACGTCGACTCGGGGCGATGGCGTCCTCGACCTGCGTAGCGATCCGGGGATCACACGTGGGGTGCGTGTGTAGGAGTGGGTACGGGAGTGAGTCGACCGCGCGTGTGGCGAGTGCTGCTCCTCCGATGTCTCTGGCGGGGTTGGCGTCGCCGACGGTGGGTCGACATACTGCGTCGCCTCGCTCGGTGGCTGGCCCGGGTGTGCTGCAACCGGCTCCGGCATCTCCTCCATTGGTGCCGGCATA
>JBBPPG010000904.1:0-13867 GCA_038091855.1 Leccinellum luteum
AAAGCAAGTGAATATGCTAGGTAAATGGCCATTTTATACAGATCTGTCCAACCCTGTACAGGCTGTACCAAGCTGGACAGGTCTGTATAGACTGATCCTGTACAGCTTTGTAGATCCTGTACAGCCCTGTACAGCCCTGTACAAAAGGGACATACCTGTACACCTGTAGAATCCTGGAGGGGTTGAACAGCTCTGGACAGCTCTGGACAACCACACCTAGTTTGCTGATGCACTCGGTTCTGGAACCGGCCACTGCAATCGCGTCTATCTTTGCCATGGACGCTCTCCTGCCAACTCATGAAAGGAAGGCCCCTTTGAAGAGACATGGGGTGAAACGAGCTCGAACTCATGTGGACTCTACAAGCAACCCTGCCTGTGCCCCCTTGTCCCACACAGAACCTTCCGACATGTCTGGTCCTCGCCGATTGGGCCGCTCAATAATTCCTTCCACTCGCAATGCAGTTGCTAACCAAATCGATATCGACCGGGCTGGTGTTCATACTGGACGAGGTCATAGGAACTGAATGCTAGTATTTCATAGTCACTTTGTTCAGTTGAATAGCTTCTTGACCACGTTACCAATTGCATATCACATCTTGTAGATTCCTAAATAAAATGCCAACGACAAGTTACATAGCATGTGAAACAAAAATGAAGGATAGAAGGAGTGATGCATCACATTCGAGCGAGTGATGCACTACACTTGAATGAGTGGTGCATTACTCGTTGGGTGAATCATTGAGTGATGCACCACTCGTTCTTATCCCACTTCAGCTCCTTCCAGTGCGTGCCTGACGTAGTGAAATTTTCACTAAGTCCTGTCTATGGCATTTATTGTACACCAATAATGAGACTACAATGAAAATATTAGTTCTGAATGGCAGAAATGAGAATCTGTGAGATGAAAGAATATGTTAAGGTTGAGGGGAAAGGCTCAAGCTCATCAAATAAACGTACTGCCATCAGAGCATGCCAGGTAAGATGTGCCCCATGCAGACCGAGTGGACGCACTCTTTCAACAAACTGTCCTGTGATCCATCAATACTAGAAATGAGAATAAGCATATGTCAAAGTTGAGGGGAAAGGCAGGAGCTCATCACGTAAACGCACCACCGTCATAGCATGCCAAGTAAGATGTGCCCCATGCAGACCGAGTGAATGCACTCTTTCAACAAACTGTTCTGTGATCCATCGATACTAGAAGTGAGAATAAGCATATGTCAAAGTTGAGGGGAAAGGCAGGAGCTCATCGCATAAATGCACTGCCATCATAGCACGCCAAGATATGCCCCATTCAGACTGAGTGGGTGCTCTTTCAACAAACTGTCCTGTGATCCATCAATCCATCAATCCTAGAGGTGAGAATGAGCATGGGATACATGGGTCTAAGAATGCAGAATCAGTTACCGGTTATTCTGGTCGCTGCATGGAGGATTGAGGCAGAAAATAGTTAACGGTAGGGCAGGAAAACAGTGGTGGGACGAACGATAGGCAACCAAAACACATCTTGGGATCACATAGATATGATCACGACATAGGAGTGGGGAAAGATGAATTGTAGGTGAAGGGATGCGTTGATGCAGCACATAATGGGGAGCCGATGCGACCGGAAACCAAGCAAACTTGAGGACCTGGATTGTGGAAGAAAGAACAACAGCCTGATATCATGACATCATTTTGGAGGACTGATCAGCGCCTGAAGAAAGAAAACAATGACCATGATGTGCCTGGAGGAAAGGAAGTACAGGTCGGTCGAGAAGTAGGTAGCCAGAGGTAGATCCAGGGGTTGATCAAGATGCTTACGCTTCCTGCTCATAGCCAAATTGGGAAGAGAAGCAACAAGGCAGGATTCACCGGGGTGATGCACAAGGAATGCACTAGTTGTGCACAAGGAATGCACAATAGATATATCAATAGTGTGTGCACAATGGTCTGCATTGTTATTACAATAAATTACCTGCACTAAGACTACAGGATCAATTGGAGTGTCTGGATCAAAGGGGATTCCGCGTCGATTAATTTCAACGATAATAGCTATGATTCTTTTGCAATGGGGGTAGGCAGATTTATTTTATCTATGGATAGTATTCATAGTATTGCATTCCAGAAACTTTATCCCAACATCGATATGGCTCGTGTTGATAATCTTCTCAAGACTGGTATGCTAGCTGTCAAAAATAAAGTGATCACATTGCAAAAGGTGGCAGACCCAGATGGGGATCACTCAGCATTAGAATTGTGGGAACCAGTGATTGAATTCCAGTGGAATAAGATGGTGAGCAGGTTATCGTGGCCTATCTTTTACCCCGCCATCTCTGAGTCCTTTCAGTTCCACTTACTCCCAATCTTTCGTCCATCCTTTTACCAGCTTCCATGTTCTAGGGCCACTGTGCACACTGTTGACTTCCTTGCGGTCTTTCCTGCCTTACTTTGCTGCCATGGCTGGCGTACTGACACTGGATCGGAGTACTCGCCAATAGAAGAGGATGGTGACGCTATGCTGCTTAAGTTCTCAAGAAGGCGGAAGAGCAAGTTTGGATCGAATGCTGCCACCCGGTAATATTGTATCAACTCGCAATGCACCCCCTTGGCCAACACATCCGACGTGCTGACCGGCTCTCTAGGCAGTCCATGTCTGGCGGGGTTGGTCTAACTTTGTCAAGTCATCCAAGTCAACGGTGTCGACAATGGTATCCTTTAGCATGATGCCATCGACTGCGTGTCATGCCGCCTGTACGAAGCATGACACCAGTAGTCTGTGCCATCGAGTTAGAGTTTGTGTAAATGGAGGTAGCTAGTTTTTTTAGGATGTCGTCTTGCTCGCAACGCATGCTTCTGGTTTGAGCGGGCATGGTGAAGACGATGGTATCAGCAATGAGGACTACCACATTCTAGCGACCATTATCCAGTAGATGTGAGTCAAAAATCACCACCCATTGGATTCAGATCAATCAGCTAGTCCCCGACTCCCACGAAAAGTAGAGCAACCGCTCTCTGCAACTTGAAAGCGAATTGTGGGAAAAACTTATCTAATACTATACAGTACTACAACCTAGGTCTGCCTACTGGCCCCACTAGTACATCCAGCTGCTGGTATACTGCTCAAACCATGCGAGTGAACTATAGTCACTCCCACGTTGTCCCCATTCATCTGTCTGTAGGTTTATCGGTAAGATATTGCATGTATCAATTTCAGACTGTTATTTCTCACGTCATCAAGGACTGCCTTTGCTTTGAGTCATAACATAAAAATTTACTTGCTTTTAATGCTCCTGTATTTTTCAAAGGAGAACAATGAATGTCTTGAAACTCCTCGAAAATATGGTTAAAAATGGCTCTGAAAATCCACTCTACTGTTTGCTTTGAGTGCCAGTGCAAGACTAATTACTTGAGTTCTGGGACATAGAATGGATTGAGTATCTATATTGTCCATTATGTCACAGTTGGTCAAGCTGCAGCCTGCCGGCCGCTGAGTATTTCGCCTGCGCACTGCAGTATTTTGCAGGAAATTGTTCAGCACTGCGACATTTGGAAATCGTTCATTTGTTGGCAATCCTGAGATGGTTTGTTATACTGTGACGAGCTGAACAAGTCTAAGTATTTTAAAAGGGCACACTATCCGTGAAATTGCTGGATGTGATTGCTTCATACCTTACCAAAGTTAACATGAACAGGCTAGCGCCATTTGCACCGCTACGATTTAATTCCCACAGTGAGTAAGTAAGGTTTGATGTGGCAAGGGTGCACACCCGTTTATTACCCGATTTGACTTGCAGTGCATATGCCAACTTTGATTATCCCGCAGCCTGTACACTTTCATGCCAGCATGTCTCACCTTGCCTAGCAATGAAAGTCAACCAAGTGAACATGCACACAAAGACACCAGGACGTCACTCTTGTAGGGTACCCAACCACCAGATGATGCCGAAGTTACTTAGGACCGAGGCGATGAATCTAAGACTAGCCCATCGTGCGACAACCAGACACGGGTAGCAGGCTGATATCATTAAGAGACCCGGCATATCAGTTTCTCTTTCATCGACGTGCATGTTTCCGCGATATCTTACCATTGGCCTGCATAGTACTATTTGCCACTCATCTGCTATGGTCATCCAGATGTTCGACCACGATATATTCAAAAAGATGGACCAGGGTTTCATGGACCTTATCGGGTTGAGCGTAGAGGATGTTTTTGCATACTCTGCAGGCGGTCATGGTATGTTGTCCTTTTATTCATACCTTGTCTCACTCTCGAGCAAGTTAATAGTCATCCAGATCTTTGACCAAAAGAGATTCAAAGTTGAGCAAAGAGGAAGTTCCCAAATGCTCAGCAGACAGGTCTGATACCGTTATTCTTTCCTGGTACCTGTCCTCACTCTCGAGCCTGCTAGGACTCATCAGTACAGATCTCACCCAATTATTATGTGATGCCCAGGTGTACAGAAAATATCTCTCTTACTCTCTTAACCCGACCACAGGCCTGGTGGAGAAGAAGCACCTTCCCACACCGCACTACACCTTCAGACGCAGAGACTTAACTCCGAGCAGTCCTTCCCCTTCAACTCCCCCAGTGCCGTCACAATCTATCCATGTCTTCGTCCTTTGCTCCTCAAGGTGACCCGCCAAGTTCAGTTCCTACCCGACCTCGTCAGGAAATACCTCCTGTGGATAATTCCTTATAATATCTTATATTTCCTTATAATATCACATAATAATACAAATTAGTTGGTATTATCTACATTTTCAGTAATATAGATAATTATGTGTTATTTTGTAGCCCCCTTCATTTATCCAGTAAATATTTGATAATATATTCATAAAACGCAGAATGTACACAATTATCCTATGCATATATAAAGTATTCAATGAAATATTCAGCATATAAGACTTGATATCTATGGAATTACTTTAGTAACATACCATCTCATCTTTCTTTACTTATGTCATTATTAATCCTTAGTCAACCAAATAGATATGGCAACCACATAATCCACATATTATTAACTTCATGTGCTGATACAAACTACTACATTGATACCATCAGACTCTACTACACAATAAGAACAAACCTCGACTACTACATTGATACCACCACATATACTCTACTACACCATAGAAAAAAACTTACCATCATCTAATGAAAATGAGTTAATAAAACATTAAACAAGCACTTGCCATTATCATGATGATCATCTATATGATACGAGGTGAAATTTTAAATGAGTTCACTATTGTCAAGTCATACTTTGAACACATAAACTTACTAAACAAACTTAAAAGATTATCTACAAGATAAGAGAGAAATTTAAATGAGTTTACTATTGTCAAGTCATACTTCAAACATATAAACTTACCAAAGAAACTTGCAAGATCTACATGATAAAAGGGAAATTTTGAATGAGTTCACCACATTGATGTCAAGTGATAAACATATAAACTTACGAAACAAACTTGAAACTTGAAATGTGAAATGTGGTTAGTGGAGATGATGCAAATCAAGAAGAAAGAGATGGTGAGAAAAAATCTGAGAGGTGGGCTGTTTATATAATGCAAGTGGTGCAAATAGAGACAAATATTGTACTTGTCCATTTTGAATCATACCCCTCATGGAAATGATACTAAATATCATAATAATATCAGATAATTTTGATAATTTACACATTTATATATAATACATATTATCTGTTATTACTATAAATTATCTATGGGAGATATTTCCTGATAGGCTGGCGTCTCTGCAGGTCAATTTTATCTAGCAAGGAAAATCAACGATGCATACCAGAACGACATCACCAGAAGGGACATTGACTGGGCCAACTATTCACTTATGACAAGGGCATCAAAATCCAGTCCACCTAGGACATAGAAGAACTATAGAAAGAGTTCTCGGATAGAAGGTTCATGCTGATTTTGCATTGGCGTATGAGCGAGGCCCATTTCGCGTTCCCAGGATTCAATATGGGTTCTACAGAGTGATCGATCCAAATGTTTGTCCATCTCGATCTCGATCTCGATTTCTATCTCTATCCATAACCACAGAGCAAGCTAGTCAAGTTCGTCAAGATCTACTGGTGCAGCGATGGCATGCTAAAGAAGGGCCTCTCCCACACACTGCTCTGGCACTGTCACTAAGCTCCTCTGTGGCATGCATATCGTCATCAATGACCATAACGAGGTCTGTCCCTTCATCCATTCTGACCTGACCCATCTCATTTCATCTCACCATATTGAAGCCCCTGCGCTTATCATGCAGAGTGTAGAAGCAGCATCAGACACGAAGCACTCTTTCCACAACAAAAAAAGGCACCCAAGCTCGAGTCTATTCCTCACCAACTACACCCCACCGGCAGGCCTGATATCGAAGCCATACGATGCGCGTTCCTCCTCCTTTGCTGACTAACACCTTAACATCATCTGTGCCTGTGTACTCGAGAGTCAAGACCGTCTGCCACAACTGCCATGCCGACTGCACTGCCTCCCATGTTTGCTGTGTTCGTTTCAGTGCCACTGAAGACAGCACAGCCAAGTAACGTGCAGGACGACAATTGGTCTGCTGAACCTCCTAAGCCTGCACTGCCCAGCACACCGAGTCTGTGTAGGTAAGTATTCAAGTTATGAGAAAAACACTACTTTATTGCTTCATATATCCCTTCATTTGTTCAGGTGATACACGCCTCCAGCCAGAGCCGGATCTAGAAATGTGGAAAGCTCACAATCATGGTCAGGTTCAGAATCATAGAGACATCTGTGCAGTTGTAATACACGACTATGAGGTGCGTTTCTTTCGTCGTAATGTCTGGGGACTCAACCAAGTATCCTTATCTTGCAGATACCCTTGCCAGTCAGACATGATCAGTCGAGCACTCTCAACGGACTAGGGACATTTGTGTGGGTGGTCACACAACTATGAGGTGCATTTCTTTCGTTGCAACGTTTGGGTATCCAACCAAGTCTCCTTATCTCGCAGATCCCTCGCCAGCCAGACATGATCAGTCAAGCACTCCCAATGGACCATGGACGTCATCTGTCGATAGTGCGCATAACCTCATTTTGATTCATCGGGATGAAATTGGCCGTCTTCCGCATGGCTGGGAATGCCATTTTAATGAACATGAGCATTGTTGATAACAATTCCTGTTTTCCCCGTGGCATCGTTCTGCACCCCCGTCAGACCATCCCAGCGTCCATGCTCAAGATCCTGTCGGTATATAAGTAAATCACTTTTTTGCTGGAGAGCCCTGGAGAGCTCTCCAAAGCTCTCCAAAGTGAGGTATACTATTCCATAGCAAAATGCGAAAATTTTGCAACACTTCTGGCCTATAGAGTTAACTTAAAATTTTAACTGTATATTGTTATTACTAAATACATTGCTTTGAGATACTTGCCCTGATGATATTAGTGGAATTGTTTACATGAGATGTAAAGCAAATCGTGGGAAAAATGGTGTTTTACTGATTAGTAATCTCACACGTGCAGGTCTCAACCTCCCTGTTTAAGTGGGGACAAACATTGTACTCCTGATGGATGTCCACACTTGTTGCTCATTGAAGTGCAAAGTCAATTGCTGTGGCCCAACTTCCCTGTTTTAATAGGATCTATACCGATGTTCCAATACCTGATGGATGCGAGGGACATCGTACTCGCCAGGCCAGGTTTACTTCATCGACCATGACACCCACACGATGGTGTGGAATGATCCACGTATGGCATAGATCAGAACAAAGGATGGAAAATATAAACTCAAACTGCAGTGAAATGAGATCCTAGAAGACAGGCGAATATGGTGATAAGACCTGCCAACCAGGGGAACAGCTTGACAAGGCACAGGGCATGCATATACCACACCATGACAGGGAACCACGAGTCGAACCGACTGCCATACCTGTCCAACTAGGTGGCAAGTTTGGAGGAATACGACTGAGATGTGCAAGTCTGAGGGCAGGATGTGAGTGCGAGTGTGCACGAGCAATTGACGTTTCTAACTGAACGAGATGATTAGCGCAACCTACAGATTGATGATAATGCCCCCAGAGATCCTCGTGAGCCACCTGGTCCACCCGACAAGCCCATGCAGTGTAGAGTGAATAGGTGAAGAGAACTCTCACTTAAGGAAGTTCAAGATGGGTGGAGGACTCTGGTGGCGACAATACGACTGTACTACCAGTGAAATTCTACAACAATCTGTGATGTTGATAAGAAATAAGTGCATCAGTGGAATGAATGCACACGGTTGAGTTGGGCTATGAGGATGAGCAAGGCGAGTGTTATTAGGAATGGGACAACGGATAGCGCAATGGAGCAGTGCACATCACAGCTCAAAGTGAGTTGACACTCAACCGCCAACTACAGACAAGATTGGTACAAAGGGAAGACGTCATTTGTGCCTTGGATTTGGATGCCTGGTACGTCATTTCAGGTCTACTGGAGGTACTGGCAGTTCTGAAGGCACAACGAGGACAGCTGAAATCCCGACCTACAACAGTTAGTCGATGCATTCACGGAGTCAGAGCGGTCTCTCATTGGCTGACGAACATCTAGCAAATTCTAGCCAATCCCAAAGCGTCTTGTGATTCACTGGTGGAGTCGCCGCTTCCTTACGAAACTGTATGGCAACCTGCCAACTGGGTTTGCCAGTGGGCAACCTCTGATTGGGAATTACTGTCAGCACCACCACCCAAAGATATAGTATCATTGATCGATGGTCCATGAGCCTTTGGCTAAAAGGTGTGCTATGTATGTACCTCTCAAAATACAAACCAGAAAATCTTAGACTGCCGTATCGTGTGGATCTGCTCTCATTATGTTGCATGTGTTTGTACCACAATGGTTTGAGTACATAATCTCCAGCTTTAACCTTTTGACCACAGGTTGTGCCCACTAACAGGGTGCAACTGTCTGGCAGTGTCCCATTTTCCACGGAAGGCTCAGAGCGGCAGTATGTTCAAGCCAGTACAACTATGACACCTGTCCTTTGATCGTTCTTTTGGCTGACAAGCACCATGTAGAAGATTCGTTGTTCAATTCGCGACGGGCGTGGGCTCGGTAGCCAGTGAGCACAAGATGCCAAGGTCGAAGCCCTGCAAGTGAGTCAAACACGGAAGGAGAAAGTAGATCACTCCGTCGTCATTGGTGAACCAGTCAATGCACTCGCCCCCACAAGCCATCGACAAGAAGAATCTTCCCAACCCAGGGGAAAGGTGGACAACTCAAGGCAATTATTGTCTCTTGCCAGATCAGAGGCCGTGCAACTTAAGCAGCCTGCTCCTGCATTCCGCCTGGCTTCTGATGGTGAGTATGGGTTTAGCAAACCGCCAGGTAAGCATTTCACGAATCTCTCAAACATCTTTGGAGAAACTTACGATGGTGTCTTGAATATGATGGTCACAAGATCATGCAGATGGGGGTTTTGTACCTTGTCCTCTAAAGTGACAGATTTTCACTTCACCCAAACTCAGCGAGGAGGAGCCTGACAAGCACAATCAAGGTGATGAACAGGTGTCAAGCAAGGATCTGCCTATCCAGTTGGAGCAGACTAGGCCAATGTTGGACGAGGGAGCCCTACCTCCCTCCCAGCTGAGACATATAAGGTCAGTATCGGTCGAGCCACCTCCTCCTTCCCAGCCGAGGCACAGACTGCCAACATCATATGAGAAACCCACACCTCCCATCCAGCAGAGGTACCCCAGCCCAATGTTAGACAAGGACCATCTGTCCTCGCGAAGGTATGCTATAGTCAGCAGGAATTCATCATCTCACTCCCAGCCTAGTTATGTCAAGCATGGGACTCGGACGCCATGTGCCAGGGTTATGAAGAAGGCTAAGTCAAATACACCAGTCCCTCTACTTGAACAACAATCGCAAGGTTCAGTCACAAAGACATGGCTCCAACAGTTTTCCAATAGTAGCTCCTCCGGTATTTGTCCTCTCATTTCCAAAAACAACTTTTCAAATCATTGTCTAGATACAGATCTCCTCCAGGAACACCATAAGAAGAACGGCGCTCCAAAGCCACCCAATCCCATGGCACTCGCCCAATCTAGGAAGCATGCTGCTACTGGTGAAGCTGAGAGACATCATATCGATGACGAGGAAGAAAGGGATGAGAACGACAAAGACGGTGACGGTGACGGAGAAGGGGAAATGGAACTGCATGCTGTCTACAAGCCAGCCACGCAAATGAAGTTCTACTCGACAACTGCATGGCATTACATTCTCGATCGCGTGTGTCACCATTCTTGCCTCGCTGCCACTGTCGATGGGTTTCCTGATTGTCTTAGTATGCTAAGTACCTATGCTGATGAATATCTCAACCAAGCCATGTCAGAGTATGAAGAGTGGGGCGTCCAGTTCGACAAGAGCTTGTCTGTGAAGTATGGATATGAGATGAAGATCCTGGTATGTACTTGATTGCTGGTGAGGTACATATATGCTAATTTTTTTTCAGCTACACAATGATCTCAGTAACTTTTGATCGCATGCAAAGAAGGCGGCATGTGCTGCATTAACTCAGGTTTATAATCTCGATCCCCACAACATGAATGCTGCCAATGCATCAACTCATATCAAAGACATCTATAGCCAACTTGTCGAGGACTCAGTTTTCCTCCACTACGAGATTAAGGAGGTATGTATCTTAATGAGCTATGATACTGACTGATGATATGATAGGGCAAGTGGGCGAACTTCGCCAATTCTGCTCTGCACAAGACATGCATTGGTATATTCTATGATGGTAGTGCAGCTCTTGCGGTGATATTTCCTGACCAGTTCTATCAGATAATCCTGCATCATGCATATGTGTTCACTGCAACTATGGTGAGTGACTAACTATTGACCATCAAATGTCAATAATTTAATGAGTTGTGTTATAGCTTGCAATGGCTCTTGACAAGTATGAGAGTGGAGTATACAAGAAATGCCAAGTCAAATTCTCAATCTTCAAAGAGATCTATGATGAACTCGAAAGTTTGTACTTTGAGGTAAACGGTTCTCTGAAACATGGTGCTGCCTTGAGTACAGAACATCACAAGGTTGCTTCTTCTGGATGGTAAGTTGCTGTATGACCATCTGTATCTGTCATTGATGATTTCTTCATTCCTTTTGTAGTGTACATAATGCTAGAGTCAAACCTAGTATTATTGCTAGAACAAGATTTAGAGCTTTTGACTAGCTTGGTAATAGCTTATCTGTAGTCACTTGCATATTGATGCATGCTTTGACCTATGAATCAATAACAATAGAAGTGCCATTGTATTGTGTGGACAATTGAGAGTGTTTGTACAATTTTCCATCTTTGTCCTGGTAGTACACTTGCTACATTATGTCCAGCTTGTCTACATCTCCTCTGTTGTACAGTTCCCCATCTTTGTCCTGGTAGTATACTTTCTACATTATGTCCAGTGTGTCTACATCTCCTCTGCTGTATACTTCTCTATCTTTGTCCTGGTAGTACACTTTCCATGTTATGTCCAGTTTGTCTACACCTCCTCTGCTGTACGCTTCTCCATCTTTGTCCTGGTAGTACACTTTCCATGTTATGTCCAGTTTGTCTACACCTCCTCTGCTGTACACTTCTCCATCTTTGTCCTGGTAGTACACTTTCTATGTTATGTCCAGTTTGTCTACACCTCCTCTGCTGTACACTTCTCCATCTTTGTCCTGGTAGTACACTTTCTATGTTATGTCCAGTTTGTCTACATCTCCTCTGTTGTCCAGTCATTTATCTGTGTCCAGCTTGTGTACATCTCCTCTGCTGTCTAGTTTACCATCCTTGTCCAGCTTGTTCAGTTAATCATCTTTGTCCTGTCTGTGATATTTGTCCAGTTGACCATTTTTGTCCCATCTGTAGTATCTGTCCAGCACCCCACCTTGTTGGAGAGACTATGATAGCTGTAGTATTTGTCCAAACTGGTCCAGGTTGTCCTATAAGATCCCTAGTTTGCTGATGGAGGAGCGGGTACATGATGACACGTTTAGGCAGCGTGAATCGATAAGGAGATCATGTGAGGCACAGTGTGGAGAGTGAAATGTAGGAGGTCGTTGAACATACACTTCGAGGTGCTGTGGATGAACAAAAAGATCTAGGAAACGAATGCCAAGACTACCGGATGAGTGGAATATATGAATTTTCAGCACCAATGATCTATAATATTAGTGTTGCTGCAGCTCAGCTAGTTATGGACCAGTCTCAGCTTATGTCAGCTTTTGCCTGGATCAGCTTTCATTAAAAGCTGAGTCATCCAAAAGTCACAGCCTCAACTTTACACAGCTCGGCTCATAGCTTAAATCACGGCAAGCTATATCTCAGCTTAAGCCAGCTGGAGCCAGTCTGAAGCCAGCTAAAACCCACCATACATAGTTCAAATTGTGCTATCTCATAGTATACTACAAAAAAAAACAGACACCATTCCGAATCACGAAGCTGTTGAGAAATGAGAACTACAAGTAACATACAAAGAAACTGCAAACTTGGTCAGTAGACTTATTTGTGATGATTTTTTTTACAAAGAGCTTACCATTTGAAATTGTTGCAAGACGAATCAAGAGCGATACCATCAATACGACATCCACGGACCATGCAGCACCATGCCACGGGCTTACTGTAGCTTCCAAACAACTCGCCTGTAAAAAAATCAGTGACTGAGCAATCCTATTTGGAATCATGATGGTAATTACATACCTTTTGGACGGTGGAGGCCGGCAAGGCATTTCATACACTTGCTTTCAAGGTGTTTCTGGACAAGAAGAAGGAATGGCGTCCAACCAGTAGGACAGCTGCAAAATTTTGACATCAGGGGGTAGAAGCAGCGGTGTGACAGTGGGCAGATTCTCTTTGGATTGAAGAGTGCAACAGAGTGATAGAATGTAACCGTAGTCAGGTTTCTGTGTGAATGAAAGTTGACGAGTATAGTAAAGGAATGTGATGAGCGGTAGGGGCAATATATTGCAGAGTGGAGTGGCTGAGACAGCTATCTTGAGCTTCAGGATATTGTCATTGCACGAAAGGTCCGCGTCAGTCCAGGGGAGTGAGCTGTTAACGAGGTAAATAAGGAGGTACGCAAACGACTCCATATCATCCCGACGGCTAAGGCAGTTGCCTGAGTGGAAGTAGGGTTGCTTGAGGGAGGAATCCGATCCCTGGAAATATGAAATGGAATATGTGCATACATCTTTGAGTCTCTGTACAGCTCGGCAGTGATGAAATTGAAGAAGGAGAGTCAATTGCCTTGCCGATCCGAGGCAGTGGGTCTGACCAGAATATTCTGGGGCTTGATGTTCAAGTATACATAGCTGTGAGAATGAATGTGTTGAATAGATACGAGCTAAATTACAGGTCAGAGTCGATCAACTGACTCGTTTGGGTTATGGGAACTTAGCAGCTGCTCAGCCAGGAGGGCGACGACACTCACAGGGAGCTTTTTACCTGCCTCCTGAAACACGTCATTCAAAGTTGGACCTAGGTTCTCAAATACGACGATGTCCAATTGTGATTCAGTCCCCTGCCAGATAGGGACGGGAATGCCTGGGGATCCCTGCAGCTCATTGAGGATCCTGTATTCATGTTGTAAAGGACTACAATCCCGGTCGTAATTACTGCCAGTGGTCTTCATCAGAACCGAGTGCATCAGCAAACTAGGTGTGGTTGTCCAGAGCTGTCCAGAGCTGTCCAACCCCTCCAGGATTCTACAGGTGTACAGGTATGTCCCTTTTGTACAGGGCTGTACAGGGCTGTATAGGATCTACAAAGCTGTACAGGATCAGTCTATACAGACCTGTCCAGCTTGGTACAGCCTGTACAGGGTTGGACAGATCTGTATAAAATGGCCATTTACCTAGCATATTCACTTGCTTTTCCAGACAATTTCAG
>JBBPPG010000905.1:0-13854 GCA_038091855.1 Leccinellum luteum
TAACTGGAAAAAGACCGGACTGGACCGGACAATCGGTTCGGTCTTTTGCGGTCCAGTTCCGGTCCAGTTACGGTTTTTTATCGGTCTTAGGACCGGACTTTAAAACACTACTGCAAATTACTCATTCTTCACTTCTCCAATATTCCTGAATATTCCTCATCACTCCCTCTGATGTCTCATGTATTCCTTATTGTCTACTCTTAGATTTCCCTCACATCAGACCATTTCTTAGTAGCTATCTCTTTCGTCTTGGTCCGTGCTCACTTCCCTTACATATATAAGAGTACACTCTCGATTAGATAATCTCCACCTTAGTCTACCAGATACTACCATGTAGTACCTGCCTAGTCCTTCGCAATATACCCATTGAGATTCCCCTTCATCCTTTTGCGTGTTTATGTGCATTCCCTTCGACCTCGGAACACTTCATTCTTGCAAGCCTCTAGCTGAGCTCTTGATTAGGAGTCCATCATCCCTCTGCTCCTTGACCTCTGGTGCTATACTTCTGGTCTACTTCCAACCCTACCCGAGTCAGTCATAACAGACAGGCAGGTGTGTAACCTTATTGCCTGTGCCTTATTGAACAGAGTCTGGATTAATCATTCTGCTCACCCATTCTGCTAGTGAGTGTAAAGGGTGGACTGATAGATATGGGTGCCATTGTCGTGCATATAGTCAATGAAGGCCTTTGAGGTGAATTCCCCTCCAGCATTGGATATTCAACCTTTGATGTGAGCATCATATTGGTTGCAGATATAGGCAAAGAAGTGTTTGACCATCTGAATGATCTGGTTCTTCAACCGGATGGGATTTACCCAAGCCATAGATATATAATTATCCAGGAATACCATGGCATATTTGTACCGATGGTGTGTGTCAACCTCATAAGATTTAAGGTCAGCATGGATGAGCTCGAATGGAGTGGATGCATGTGACTCATTATGAGGGAAGGGGTGATTTGGCTATTTGCCGAGCTTGCATCCAGGGCATATGGGATTCTGAGAAGATATGTCAATCTCAGGGAAATCCTTGGTGTATTTTCAGGCCACTTTGAGAACATCTCTGGAGGGATGGCCCAATCTCCAGTGCATGGTGTCATAGTTCACAGAAGATATCGGAATATTTCCATGGTTCTGGGCTTTCACCACTGGTGTGCAAAGCCAGTACATGATGTCTCTGTGTGTGTGGAAAGAAAGAATCATCTTCTGGAAGCATTTATTGAAGAACTCGATTAATCTGTTTGACGTTTTCAGGATTAGACAATTGTTCTCCTGCAATAACTTTGTCCTCATGGATATGAGTTGGATCTTACATGCTGGCATGTATATGACTAGTGATAGGCAGACAGTCTTGCCTTTATATTTTATCAAAACAGTTCCAACACCTAATATTGGTGCTTTGCTGTTAGCCATTTGAGAGTATGTCAGCTTTTTATACTTGTGGTACTTGGAAAAATCATTGAGATTACACATGAAATGGGAGGAGGCTCCAGAGTCAAGGAGCTACATGTCAGATGGTATTTCAGTTGCTTTCCCTTTCCCTTTACCCTTACAATTGTCACATATTGTTTTGGAAGATGTAATAGATTTATATTTATCTACTACATACAAGTGCAGAGCATGTAATTTACATGTCTATGGGATTGTGTACACAGCAACATTAGGGTATGTTGGACAGAGGAAAGGTGGGGCATACCAAATATCTGCATCAGCAGCCTCATTGAAGAAATGAGAGATATACTCATTGTGAACCTTGACATCTCCCAGTGAGAAGGTATCATCGTCATCGACCTCCATCAGCACAGTGGTGTCCACTATTGCAGTCCGCTTAACATCTTTGAGACAATCAATCAGAGAGCGATGGGAGGAGGAGGCAATCCGTCAGACCAATTAGAATGATGGTTTGTGACCAGCTCCAGGTAGTGCACAGTTTGCAGTGTAGAGATCACATTCATCTTGCAGGAGAGAAATATAGTGGTGGCGGTTTGCAGAAAGGCCAGTGGGCTATAGTATGCAATGCTGGGCATGTGTGAAATTTTCCAGACATTGTGGATGGGAGTGAAGAAGGAAGAGGAGGCAGGAGCAATTACGACAGGGATACAGGAGAAGTTGGCAAAGGCAAAGGAGGCCTTGGCCTTGCCTTTATGAGGAGGTGGGACAGCAGTGTCGTCAGAGTTGCTGCTAGAGCTCTCCAGAGATTCCTAGGTGGCAGTGGCAGCTACCTTGGCATGATTGTGGCAGCTGCCTTCCTTGTGTTTGCCCTTCTCAGGCTTCTTTCCCTGGTGACATTTCTTTTTATTACCTTTCCCTTCATTCTTCTGCTTGTCGAAGGTGGGATCTTCGTTGCCTTTCTGCTTGACTGCAGAGATTTTATTGGCCCTTTGGCCATTATCATTGTTGGGCTTATGCCTGGAAATGTGTTATTGCCAGGCCACCACTGCCATGCGCTCAAGGGAGGTGGGTGATGGGTTGGCATTGCTTGTATCATTAGGCTTGCTGTTATTCAATAGCTGTACCACAAAATCAGCATACTTAGGGAGTTTTGACAGGTAAATCATTATCTGGATTTTCTCCGGAATCTCATGGTCAAGCTCCTTGAGGGTAGTGCAATGTACATGAAGCTTGGCAAAGGCTCCAGCAGAATGGTTGTTCTCAGGAATGGTCAACAAGAGAAGTTGACAGAATTCCGTGTAGGCAGATGCAATGAAGGGAGTGTCATAGGCAGTCTTAAGGGTGGTCCAGAGCTCCATTGACATGTCGAAGTTGTCAAAGGTGGCATGAATATGCACCTCAAGGTGGAGAGTAAGGAAATCAAAAGCTTGGTCATCAGTATTGTCCCACTTCTCATGGGCAGCTACTTGGTCATCAGAGTGGTCAGCGTCCATGATGATGCAGCTCCTGGTCTCAGTGCCGTCCTTGTAAGTTTTATAGAATTCAGAATAGGGGCAGGCCATCTTAGTCCAGAGGCCTTGGGAGCAGAGGAAGGCAGTCATCTCCCAAGCCTAGCAGCAGTAGTTGGCACCGGAGAGCTTGGGGATGTCTTTATAAAGGGAGTTGGACATGTTGGTGGATCTGGGAATAGACATCAGCAAATGATCTTAACTTGATAGAAAAGAGAATGGGGGATTCAGCTAAACATCCAGCATCCTATCATTTCTGGGTGACATAGTCCCCTCATCATGGGTGGTATGGAGTTTGGCATCATTGGCATCACGTCCATGAGGACGGAGTTGCCTAGCCATGCTTCAACAGCTTTCAACACTGTCAGCATTTCTACATCAGGTGGAATGGCTGGACCATGTCATTCTGGAATGTTTAGGTGTTCTCTGAGTTTTATCACTGGTGTAAACACACAGCGAGGTCACCTGGGGCTTATAACCTGTTTGAGTGCTAGGAATCAGGCTTGGGAAACACTTACATTGTGGAATGGGGCTAGTTAGTTGAGAACATTGTGGTTGTAGATAGAAAGAAGTGAAACTCCTATTCAAACTCAGATGATGCTAAGCAATGTTATATAATACAGGCATGTGAATTAATTACTAAACTAGTATACTAATGCTCTTAATTTCAACACAGGAAAGTATTCTAGGAGAGTACTAGTGGGAGAGTAAAGGGAGAGGTCAGCCAGAAAGTGGTCCAAGTCCATGACAAACTCTGTCATTCCCAGCTAGTGGAGAGCACAAAGAATGTGCTCCTCAACATGGTTCTTAACATTGAGGATCTGGTCTGCCATGAAGACCACATCAGCATTGGGGGAGAGGTCAAGGTAATGGGCATAGAGTTCCAGATATCTGAGAGATACAAAGGCATTATAGAGGGATAGGATGGGGGAGTTTATATCAGTGTGGGCATGAATGGAGTGGGTGAACCAGGCATCTCAGAGGTACTCAATAGGTTTCTCCTTGGTTTCTGGAGAGGGGACATCATCCCTAAGCTTGTAAGCATACATGGGTATTATAACAGGTCTGGGTAGGAGTTATAGACTTGAAGTAGGGTACTGAGGCTAGGGCAAAGGTTTAAGGGCTAAGGATATGAAGGTCAACAGGACCTGAGTGTACGGACCTGAGTGTACTGCTATAGGAATTGGAGGAGATGAAGAGCTATGAGTCTTGATGTCGAGAAGCTCAAGGACTAGCTACGCAAAGCCTAGGAGGGACTAAGAGTGACAAGGGTGGCTAAGAGCATGATATTCAAGTAGCTCTAGCTTAGGGTTACATGGCAAGGATGGTACTCTATATATACAAATGAGATGGAATACCAGGGAATGGCATAGAAGAGAGTGAGTCATTCACAGTGTGGAATAAGTCAGAAACTGTGGGTGGCTATGTGTATAGTAAGCTCGGATCAAGGGGATGAATCATCTGCAGTATAGAGAGAATAGGAAGCTGTGAATAGCAGTGCAATCAGAAGAGATAGGAATGAGGAATGGTGGGTATTCTGTGGAGAGAACATCGTGAATGGCACAGATATCTATAGTATAGTTAAGGTAAAGTGAATCAAGGAGGACATAGAGAAGGAACGGAGAAAAAACAGGAAGAGATGGGTACATCATAACAATGATGATATTCACAGTGACAACAGGAGAGTTTGGAGATGGAGTGAGGTGAGAGGATTCGAGGCACCAGCTGTTATATTCCTCTAGATCGAGGGAGTTAGTGAGGGAGTCATGACTCAGAAGTGGAAGATCACTAGTGACCACAGAAGTGCCACTAAGAGGGCTAGAGCAATGCACTCTGCCCATAGAACTGGTAGAAGAGCGAGAATTAATCAAAAGAGGGGATGAAAGGGAAGAAACAGAAGAGATTGAACAAGTAGAGACATAGGAGAACATTGTTTTACTAAGAGACAGTGTTGTTTGTTTAAGAGGATAGTTTCTGAGGGAAAACGGTGGGGTGGAGATTTTTATAGGCCTTAAAAATGGCAGGGGCATTTTGGAGTTCCCTTTCAGGGAGCCATGTGTTATTCATAGCTATGTACAGTATCCTTTCCATCGGATCAGATACATCTGGTTGCAAGGGGTACCTTTGTGATGTATGATGTGCAGTACTTTGTACCTTTCTTCATCATCTATAAGTTCTGGGGGTGGAGCTCGAAAGTTCCAGCCATGTATGGGATTTTTGTAATAGAGTGATAAGAGAGAGGCATGGAACACATTGTGGATGTCCCAAGTATTTGAAAGGTATAGCTAGTAGGTGATGGGAGATAGATCCTTGGTGATGGTAAAAGGTCCTTAGCATTTTGGGACAAATTTTGGGGAGATGAGGAAGCATTTCAGGTTTCAAGCTTCAAGTCAGACCTTATCTCCTTTGGCAAATGGGATAAAGCCTTGTCAGTTTCAGGCTTTCATGACCTGTCTAGCAAGTTCATGGGTGGCGAGAGCTTTATCTCAAGCAGCAGTGAGGGTTTTTAGCTGAGTCTCAATAGCAGGGAGGTTAGATGAGGTGAGGACTGTGGGGAGGGGTCTGGATTTGAAACCATATATGAGGTAGAAGGGCGATTGGTTGGTGACAGAGTGAGGGTGGTGGTTATGGGTGAATTCCACATGGGGAATCATATCAGCCTAGGCAGTAGAGTTGTCTCCACAGAAGATCTAAAGATAGGTCTTGACCTCTTGGTTGACATGTTCCATTTCTCTATCAGTTTGAGGGTGGTAGGCAGTGGAAAGGAAAAGATCATATTCAAGGGCCTTTCCAAGTTCCTTGGCAAAGGCAGATGTAAACTGTGGGCCTTTGTCTGAGATGATTTTCTCATAGAGTCTGAAGTGTAGGAAAACTTTGTGGAAGAAGAGGGAGGTAATCCCTTCTGCAGTGACAGTTTTCATGGTAGAGCATAGAATTACCCCCTTTATAAGCCCATGGTCAACCATGACCAATAGAGAGTTGAATCCAGAGAAGAGTGGGAGATCCATGATGAGATTATATAAAATCTGTTGGAAGGGTCAAGAGCAGGATAAGGGGATAGGGGTGAGGGGCAGAGTGGTAGGGTGAGTGTTGGCCTTGCACTGTTGGCAGAGGGCACAACCTTTGATATATTTGTGGACAAATTGGGCAAGGCCAGGCCACCAGTATTCTGTAGCCACAAGCTGGTGGATTTTCAGAAATCCAGGGTGTCCAGTGGTGGGGAGATCATGGATACAGGATACAATATCATGGCAAAGGATTCCACTATCTAGAATGTAGACACAATTACAATAGATAAGAATGCTGTCTTCATGGTGCCAGTCAGAGAGTTTTGACCAGAAGGTGGGTGAGATAGTGCCAGAAAGAGCAGAAAGGGCATTCTGGATGAGGGGGTCAGAGCCGGTGGCAGAGGATATGACTTCTTGGAGGGTAATGTCAACAAGATGGACAAAGACTGTGTAAGTCTGGAAAAAGGGTAACAGCCTTATTGTCCCAAGGGAGAGTGAAGAGT
The DNA here is from genome assembly GCA_038091855.1 of Leccinellum luteum. NCBI lineage: Eukaryota > Fungi > Basidiomycota > Agaricomycetes > Boletales > Boletaceae > Leccinellum > Leccinellum luteum. Next base: position 6,411 of record JBBPPG010000905.1, read on the forward strand.
TTGTTAGATCAGTGAGAGAGAGCATCTGGGCTGGTGAGAAGTTTGCTGGGAACATGGGAGATCTTCAGATCATAGTTGGTGAGATCAAGAAGCCAATGGGCTTGGTGATGATTAAGATCTTGGGGTTTGCAGAAGTAGGTGAGATTCTTGTGGTCAGTGAAGACCATAGTGAGGAATGGGAAGCCTCAAAGGTAGTGTTGCCATGCTTTGAGGGCATGGATAACAGTGAGGAGTTCTTGGTCATAGATGTCATAGTTTTGTTTATTGTGAAGGAACAATTGGGAGAGATATAAGCAGGGGTGTCATTTACCATTGAAGTTGAATTGAAGGAGAATAGCTCCAGTGGCATCTTGAGATGCATCAGTGGTGATGGCAAAAGAGGTGGTGAGGTCTAAGAGATGGAGGATAAGTTTCTTTAGGAAGGAGGATTTAAGAGATTCAAAGGTGGATTGGCAAGCTGACAACCAGTCCCATGCTTTGGCTTTCTTTGTGAGGTTGATGAGGAGTCGAGCAATGTCAGAGTATTGGTCAATGAATCTTCAATAGAAATTGGTGAAGCTGAGGAAGGATCAGACCTCCTTGATAGAGAAGAGGGTAGGCCAGGAGGCGATGCTGTCAAGTTTGACAGGATCCATTGTGAGGGTGCCAGATTTGATGATCATTCCAAGGAATTTAATGTCATTAGTGGTAAATTTGCACTTTTCCAAGTGGAGATGGAGATCAAGCTCCTTTATGTGTTGGACTTAGAGGATGCAGCAGGTGTGCTTAGTATGCAAAGCTTCATCTGGTGAGAATATGAGAAGGTTATCCATGTAAATGACAAGCCATCCTTTAGCAATTATGTCTCAGAATGAGTCATTCATGAAGCATTGGAATGTGAAAGGGGAGTTATTCATTCTAAAGAACATGATGGTGGGTTTGAAGAGTCTCTTGTGGGTGATGAAGGCTCCTTTCCATTGGTCTCCTTCTTTGATGCAGACATTGTTGAACCCCTAGCAAACATCGAACTTGGTGAATACCTTGGCATCTTTAAGTTTATTGATGAGGTCAGAAATGAGGGGTAAGGGGTAAGCATCTTAAGTAGTGTGGAAGTTCAGATATCAATATTCCTGGCAGGGGTGGAGTTTTCCATCCTTCTTTTTGATAAAGAAGAAGGGGGAGGCTTGAAGAGACTTAAAGAAGCAGATCTTTCTGCTATGAAGGTTCTTCTCGAGGAAGGCATTTGTGGCAGTTCACTCTTCTGGGAATAGGGGATAGAGTTTCCCAATCTTGGGGACAAATGTTCTGTTGAGGTTAATTGCATGGTCATAGAGTCTGGAGAAAGGAAGCTGAGATGAGGCTTCTTCGGAAAATACTAAGGCAAAGTCTGAGTACTCCTTAGGGAGAGTAACTTTGAATTTTAGCTTCTTGGCTTTTTTGGCGAGTTTGATAGAAGTGGTGAGGTTGGCAATGAGGTTGGATCCTTTGGGTATGAAACAGAATCCACATTGCATAACTCAGCATATGATGTGATTGACATTAGCTTGCTTGAGGAATTGTTGCTGGGATTCATACTCCATATAGTCATGGAGTTTCTCCAGGTAGAAGGGGTGGACATGGTTTGGGAGTTTCCAAGGACTCAGTGAGGTAGGTTTGGAGTATCCAGGATAGGACTGGTATTATCCGAGGTCTGCAACATGGAGGTAGTATAGATTCATGGATTGGTCCAACACTTTGGAGATCTCTAGAGTTTGAGTGTCCCAGTCAATCTTTGGGTTGTTATCTTAGAGCCATGGGTTTCCTAGGATAACATTCTCATTGCCACAGTCCATGATGTGGAAGGTGGTCTTTTAAGAGATGCTATAGAAACTAGTAGATCTCTAGATTGGTATACCTCTATTTTGACATCTGCCAGACCTCTCCTACCTATTTATTACCTTCCCTAAGTGCTCCACACCTCTCCTGGTCCCCTTTTGTGCTAGACTGCTTATGAACCAGTATGTTGGACCTGTGTTCATTAACCACTCTGTGCTATATTGGACTGGTAATATTCCTTTCAACCTTATCTGTATGTTTCATGTCTGTATGTCCCCTTTTTGACTCATATTCCTTCATCGTAATGCTCCTGCCCCCCCTTTTTGTTTACTTACATCAAATACAGTCAACCCAATCTAGATCTCGGACATTTTTGTTTTACCACTACTGTTTGCAGAAAAAGTCCTCATTCTTATGAACTTACTTTTCAATCCTCTTTTAGTCTTTATGCACATGTTTCATACATATATACCCTTCTTGTTTAAAGTCCCAGGAATGCCCAGACTATAAAAAGGATGTAACTAGACTTATGAAAATCAGCTCCCATTTTGCTCACATTCAGAACACCTTCATTACACCACCTACTGTCAACCATAAATGTCTACTACTACCATTTCTCTCTTCAACAACTATCCAATGACCCATTACCTACACTGACCTATACCAGCCTACCAGAAACACCTTGTCTCACTCTTGCCCACATCAGACTACCATTGAACTATTGGGACTTTGTCTCAGAGCTTCTGTTTTCTCCCCCTCTCACTCAGAGTTCCTCTTGGGGATGAACGTATTGTCTCCTCCACCATTGCAAAGCCTTGGTCTAGGGGATATTTCCTTGAAGGCCTCTCCAGGCTTTCTTAGATCTTTACAATACCTTCAATGTAAAGAAAAAGGTCTATGGAGAAGAGGATGTTACCTTTCTTGTTAACAGATTAGTCAATGTTTTGAACTCAGATGGGGTTGCAAAGGCAGGTGCAAGGGAGACAGTGCTTTTTAACAAAGCCCTAGTGAATGCACAAGATTTCTGCACCACTATTAATCAAGGCAGTGATTTTGATGGCTTTAAGAGTATGTGAGGGTACGATGAGATCAACCAAGATTGTCATTGCTTTAGCAGAGATTGATACAAGTATAGGAGCACATGTTATGGTTGGAGAGCCTTGTATTGAGTAAGGTCTCCATTTCAAAAATCCTTTGAGAAGGTGGCATTTCCTATAACTATCTCTTCATCTTCATTACCACTTTCAACATCTCCAAGGGCAGGAAGGTTGTCTTCTTTAGCTTTAGTGACACATTTGGTAGAATTACGTTTGTTCAGAGGGGAAGTGGAGAAAGTAGTGCAGCTAGCAGCATTATGGCCTTTTTTTCTATAGTGGAGACAGAGTTCTTCTTTGGAGCACTTTCCTTAGATCTCCTTGGTGAGCTTGGGGATTCTTTTGAATGTGCCAGTGTAGATGGCATTGATGTCCATTGTATTGGGGTCTCAAGTGCAGAGGGAAGGGGCTATGGAGTGGAGGGTGGTCCCGGTGGATCATCCTTTATTCTGATATAGTTTGGCAGTGTTACAAGCATGTTTCTGCTGGTTTTTGACATGCTGAGCATGGTGGTACTAGTCAGAGACTTTAGTGGGAGATTTTTTCATATTAAAAATGGGGCCGAAGAGGGGTTCTGGGATACTAGCAGAGAAAAAACTACAGAGGATACTCTTCTCCTTGATGCCTGCAAGGGTGACCTTGCTCTGAAAGGTGGTGATGTAGGTAACAAGGGGGATAGAGTACTTCTCATTGCCTTTGTTGAAGACTCAGTAAGAACCAAGCCAAGAGAGAGCATTGGGGGTGGTGTTTGGACTTTCAAAGGTGGAGGTGAATGCCTTGAAGAACGAGGACCAAGTTCTGAGGGTTAGTTCCCCTTTGTCATCAGTCCTCTTAGTAATAAAGGTGTCAAACCAGAAAGCGGCTACTCCTTTCTTCATGAAAGAGAGGGTGAAGCTGATCTTCTTGGAGTTATCATTGTAGACATCCTTGTTGAGAGTAAAGTATACTGCAACAGATCTGAGCCAGGCCATGGCGCTCTCATGGTCTTCTTTGAAGGTAGAGGGCTGAGCAAGGTGGAGTTTGATGAGTTTCAAAGACATGGTGGGACAGGGTGGTGGTACTGTGAAGATAGGGTTGGTAGAGGTGATAGGGGTGTGTTGTAGACCCTTATCTGCAATCTAGTCTTCAACACTAGTCTCACCCTCTAGTCCTGGTGCCTCATATCCAGCACCTTGTGCATTCCTTTAGCGCCCTCTTCTAGTGCTTCCTTATAGCTGCCCACAATCATTTCTTTATCTTATCATATCATGTGATCTCTCCATAGCCACCGTTCTAGCTCCATCACATGATCTCCCTCGTTCCTTTATTTATCTATGTATAATGTCAGTGTTCCAGACTGCCTCATGGCTTACTCATGGTCTGTACTCGTTTCTCTCCTTTATTGCTATTGGTTACTATTTATGTTATCTATGATGCATTGCATCGAGGGTACCTCATGTATCTTAGAGTAGGCTGGTAGTACATGGTCCATGCATGTACCCTAGTAGTATAAATACCAGCAACCTATAGACTTGACTCCTCAGTTAAGTTCTATTTGATCTTGTGTCTAGCTCCTATCAAGCCAATACCCGGTCTTGGACCCACCACACACACTCAGCCTTCTCAACACCCTTCCTATTCTCAGTGGCCCTGGCTCACCGCATTTCCCTCATTATTCCTTGTTGCTGCCCTAGTGGCCCCACACCATTATTATATTGCCACTTATCATGGTCTGCAATGACCTCGATAAACTAGTCTAGTTGGAAGTTGTGACTCCTAGTGAGATCCTCCCAATGTATTCCTTGATATAGAGTTATTCTTCCCTTGGCTCTCTATGCTATGCCAACATCCTAGTGGTATCCAATCCATGTGCCTGTTGTATAGCCCCCTTCCAATAGTATTATCCTGGTGATATTCAACCCATGTGATTCCACATGTCATTGTCATGTGACCTTCCTGCTTAGGTTATCATCCTATTGCAATTCATGGTAGTAAGTTGATAGTAACACTTACCTAGATAGTTAAATAAGTGATGGACAATAGTTTCCTATCTTATCATATAGGCTAGGATAGTTATAGCTAGTCTATAGCTAGGTCTTGTAGTAGTAGTATTGGCTATTACTGCAATACATTCGGTCTTGTGCCTAGTCCTCCATATGGAGCCTTCTAAGTATCCCAATGTGATTATGGCTCATCCTCTCCTTATTTCAAGCCTATAGTGTATATTGCCACAAGATGCTAGTATCACAAACCGGGCTAGTGAACACTTATAGAGTGACTGACCATAGACACCACTACGTCCCTCTTTCACTCCCTTTCTTGATGCTCATGACAGTATTCACTACAGGGTGGGGCTAGGGGGAGTGGGTGGATGGGAAAGGGTCAGGCTAGAGGATAGCTGGCATAAGAGGTCTATGGCAAGGGACAAAGAGGTCCTTTGTTTGTCAATGGATGGAATGTTAAGGCCGAGATCACTAGTGGTCTCTTTCTTGCTCAAGGGTCTGTGGGACTCAGGGGATTCTGGAACAGAGTTCTCTCTCTAGGAGAATGCTAGGGCTAGAGGTCTGGTGGTGGATACAAAGGAGTTCTGAGGGGTAGAAGGGGGTTTCCCTTCCGATCAAGAGTAGAGGTGTTAAGAAATGGTGGAAGTGGCTCACAACAATGGTGGTCAAAAAGGGAAGCTAGAGCTTTTGTTACGACAGGCCTAGGTAGGGTCAGTTGTAGACTCGAAGAGGGGTACTCAGGCTAAGGCAAGGACTAGTAAGGACAAAGGGTACGAAGATCAACAAGACCTGAGGACACTAAACCTCGAGTGCTATGGGAATCAAGGGCTAAGGGAGATGATGGGCTATGAGTCTCATTGTTGAGAAGCTCAAGGATCAAATAGGCTAAGCCTAAGAGGGACTAAGGGGAATGAGGTTGGCTAAGAGCATGATATTCAAGTAGCTCTAACTTAGAGTTACATGATATGAGTGGTACTCTATATATATGGATGAGATAGAATGCCAGGAAATGGCATGGAAGAGAGTGAGTCATCCACAGTGTGAAATAAGTCAGAAACTGCAGGTGGCTATGCATACAGTAAGCTCGAATCAAAGAGATGAATCATCTGCAGTACAGAGAGAATAGGAAGCTGCAGATGGCAGTGTAATCAGGAGATATAGGAATAGGTGGAGTTGGGAATAGCAAGTAATCTATGAAGAGGTCATCAAGAACAATGCAGATATCTAAAGTATAGTTATTGTAACATAGGATAAGGTAAGAGAGAACATAGAAAAAGGGAAAGAAATGGGCACATTGTAACACCTACCATGTGAGAACATGAGGACAGTGGCAGATCTATAGATAAAGGGTCAAGTTAAGGATCGAGATTGATAATGATACAAGATTGGAAGATCTATCAGTGATGAAATCTTAATGCCAATAACCATGGAAATGATCTATCAAGATACAATTCATAAACTAGAAAGGAAGTATGAATGTCTATAAAAGTATCAATAGATACAAACAAAGAATAGGACTATAGTTATATGAGTGCAAGGGCACTAACCATGATGACTAAGGAGTAGTCATGTGACCTGATAAGATAAAGGAATAAGCATGGAAGACTAGAAAGGGGAAAAACTGAGAGAGGAACCCTAGATCAGAGGTAAAAGCTAGGTTATGCCAGAAGGTCGTAACATGAAGTAGTTAGTAGTATTTAAGTATAACTCATCACATGTAGTATGTTCCTTAGTCTTGATATTCCCATTTATTCTTTGATTTGGATCATCCTTGGGCTTTGTCACAAGTTGAGTCCTGACAGTGATCAACTTTGCCATGGGTGGCATGATTTAGGGTCCACTCCTTAAACAGAGCCTTTTGGTCAATGCATATGTTCAGCACAGTCAGTGACTCAGTGTTGAATCTTGATGATGTTGGTTAGCATATCAATCTGATTGCAGAACAATGCTTGCATTCCCTGAGTGGCATGCAAACCACAGCTTAGTGTGAAAGCACATTTAACTGTCAACTTGTTATCAATGTAGTTGGGCTATTATAATAGACATTGGTTATAGGGCTTTCTGGTAACCAGAACTGTTTGAAATGCTTCCTGTTATGATACCTACAGATTGCCTACAAATAACCAAAAATCATTACATAAATAAATGGGGCTGCAGCTAGATTATCTAAGACATCAGGTTTTCCCATGCAGAGCTCACTAACAGGAACCTCAGTGGACACCTCCAACTGACAAAACACTCTCATTCTTCGAGCACATGCAATGTCAATGCCCTATACAAATGCTTGCTCACAAATTGGATAACGGGTCTGAGTCAAATGACAACTAACACAGTGACACTGAAGCAAAAAAGGGGATTCAGCTGAATTACATAATATTTTTCCCATGCTATCTATCACTCACTTGCAGGTTTGCAACCAACAAAATCCTTCTTTGGATGTCGCTCCATGTGGCAAGGGAGACAGTGGGCTGAGAGGGTGTTGCAAGGGTGATCCTCAGAGAGAGGTGTCCCGATGGAGGGCTGGGCTGACCACCCAAATGTCCTTTTCACACACGGCCTAGACATAGGCCATAG
>JBBPPG010000906.1:0-13815 GCA_038091855.1 Leccinellum luteum
TATCTGCAAGCCGGCTGTAACGATCAGAGAGATATATCGCGACATTGGTCAACGATACTGAACGGTCCGGGTGCCCTGACGGGCGAAGGTCGAGGGCTTGTCTGCCAAGGATGATGGCCTCATTTAGGTCCGCCATATCTCCGAGCCGGTCGTAACGATCTGAGAGACAGTTTGCGACATTGTTCAACGACAATGATCGATCGGGGTGCCCTGATGGACGAAGGTCAAGGGCTTGTCTGGCGAGGAGGATGGCCTCATTGAGGTCCGTCACATCTCCAAGCCGTCTATAACGATCGATGAGATAGGTTGCGATATTGTTCAACGACGACGATCGATCCGAGTCTCCAGAGGAGCAAAGATCGAGGGCTTGTCCTCCGAGGATGATGGCTTCTTTGAGGTCCGACATATCTCCAAGCCCTTTGTGACGATATGAGAGATAGAGTGCGACATTGTTCAACGACGTTGAACGATCTGGATGCCCTGACGGGCGAAGGTCGAGGGCTTGTCTGCCAAGGGTGATAGCCTCATTGAGGTCCGTCATATCTCCAAGTCGCTTGTAACGATCGGAGAGACGTTTTGCGGCATTGTCCAGCGACGTTGAACGATCCGGGTGCCCTTCTGGGCAAAGGTCTAATGCTTCTCTGGAACAGACAGTGGCTTCCTCGATATCCCCTATCGCCCCGAGATGTTTGTAACGATCCCCGAGATGAGTGGAAAGCAGGGTTAGCGATCTCCACCGCATGTGGTGACCGGGTGGGCAACGATCCAGTGCTTGGCGATCAAGGACAACTGCCTCGCTAATGTGGTCCGTGCCGTCTCCTTGCTGAAACTTGGCGAATGCGGCCTCTCCTCGTGAAAGAATTTCTTCGACTGAATCGGTCGCCTCCCCAATAGAATCCCTCCTATCTTGAACTTTCTCGTGCTTGGTGCAAGCAGACAACTGCTCTTTGATTGACAGGAATCACATTTCAGTATTGTTCTCGCAGACAGAGGAAAGTAAGAACCTTCTGGTTTCATTCTGTCTCACTGAAGGCTAACCTGAGAGAACCCAGTGGGGGCACTGGAAAGAAGAATGTCAAGTTACACGTTGTATCGAGTCGCCCAACACATTGCTTACATGTACTGTACTCCAAAAAGGCTGTCCCTGTGTGTTCTTGCACTCCAATATTGTTCCCTCTGCGCCGATGGTTCTTTTGCTGTCGGTTTCTTTTAGTGTGTTCGCAGGACACGGGACACCGTACGTCGTATTGCTTGTAGGATGGGGAACGTGACTGTTTGAGCAAGAGAAGTTCCTGGGAATATGCGTCAGACGCGTCAGGCGATGAGCGGCTCGTTTTGTTTCTCCTGCATGAGACAGCATATACTGGTGAGAGTCTGAAGTGCTTCGAGGTTGGGAGGGTCGATATGGAGGGTATGGGAGAGGAGAGCGTCGCTGCAGGGAGGTTCGGCGAGGCTACCGGATCAGCTAAAGCACCTTAGAAGCGTTGACTCGGAAAGGGCTGAAGCTGAAGCTCCAGTGCCAAAGCGGAGATGGACTCGAACAGCTCACTTTCCTTGTGTTCGGCTAGGAATGATGAGTTGAGAGTGCTAGTAGTAAGTACTAGTGATGTATCGATGTGTCAACATTGTCGTCGTCTAGTAGCCAACATTTCTTCGCGTTGGTGTGAGGCCATCCAAGTAGTATCAATTGTTTCAAAATTTCACGGTTCTATGGCATTCCATACGGTTCATTACCCCCTTCGCCCTTGAAAGCTTGAAATTTGACACCTCCGACTCACACCGCGCCCAGCAGCGTGCTCCGTACTCGCAGTGCCCCACTTCTCAAGCACGCCGGTCACTTTGCATCGCCCGTCCGTCGCCCGCCCTTACGCTGTTTCATTTCATCGCCCTGCAATCGGCCAATGCGCTCGCAAGCTCACCCCCCTCGACTCGGACTACCCGCACCCAGCGCGCCTCTCCGAGTCCCACATCCAAATCGATTCGCCATCACCTCCCACAATCACCTGCACCAAATCAACTCTTGAGCATATACACACGCCCTCATCACGAGGGCGTTTGAGAAGGGCGAGGTGGGGAAAGCGAGGACTTGCACGCGTGTGCGCCTCCGTGGGTGTGCAATACAAGTATATGGTCTACACTGATATCATCCGCCAGAATTACACCTGACTCAACTTTAGTCCACTACCATCTTGTTCAGTGGCGCCCTGAGCAGTGCCAGGATGTTGCCCTCTTGACACGGCTTCCACACGTGCAGCATCTTCTGTCTGTTCCATTGTTCGTGGACGCATCGGAAGACGCAGAGGAGCATTCGGACCTCGGCTAGGGTTTGAGCGAAACCCAGGGTTGGGTCCTTGGTCTCGTCGGAGGGGCAAACCGAGACGAGACATCCTCGTCACTGGCACTACTACTACCACTACTACCAACCATCTTTCAGCCCCGACTAACGTGTTTCACGGTTCATTACCTCACCGATGTCTTCGCGTCGCGTTGAAAAGGCTGAGTTCCGGCTCGATGAATGACGTCCCCCTATCCCCGTTGGCACCACCGGTCAGCCGTCACGCTATAAATATGATAGGTGGTGGTAGGAGATTCAGATTAGTGGTGCGGCTGCGATCTTTATTGGAGCTGTGAGTTGGGGGGCGACGCGCAGAAGGGTGTCGTCTCTCCTCACCTTCGTCGTCCCGAAAAGCCGCTGCTCGAGCAGGACCGTCTTGTCCAGCAACTCCGGTCGTCCCCGCTTTTCGTCATGGTCTGCCATCCGAAGCAGCGTACCACTTGTAGTGCGTCGATGACGGGTCGTGTCACCACTCAGTAAATCAGTCAGCTGCACAGCCAATAACACGTTCGACAGGTAATTATACACAAGGGAAGATCGGACATATCAAGGTGAGAAAACCATGCAGCGATACAGGCTAAACATGATTCGATAGGCACTAGGCACCAATATGTATATACAGCATTCTCTGATCGAGCGGAACATTGCCAGCCAATGAGCTCAACGTATCATGGAGTGCCAACGCCGCCCGAGTGTGATCCAGGCGACCAGATCCATCCACCAAATTCTTGTAAAACTTGGATGTGATCTTGTTCGTCTGTCCATCGTCCACCGCCCACATCGTCCCAATCACAGACCGGAACCCTGCAAACTGCATCGCCGAGGCATGGTGAATTACCTCGCCTGGACTCTCCTCATCTCCAACCGTCGTATGACAAGCGGACAGGTAGGCAAACTCCGGGTTTTCCAACTCCAATCCCATGATCCGTTCCACCGTAAACTGGCCGTCGCGAAGTCCAAATGCAGACTCAAAGGGTTGTTTCTTGTTTGGGATGCCGTGACATGCAAAGTGAACCCACTCGCTCCTCCTCAGCTCCTTCGAGACTTGTGACATATTCGATTCTGGACCATCAAGACATATCAATGTTGCGAGACCCTGAACATGTTCGGCAACGATGGTTAGTTCGCTGCCGACGGAGAAGAGCTCGCTTTCGCCTTCAGCGTTTGCCTGACCTACAGCAAGGAAATGTCTCTCTTGTATCGAAGTCCTCGCCAATGGTTCATTCCGTCTCGCACGGACGAGGGCACTCAGAGTGGGCGTGTAAGACGAGATGTTCCGGTACGGATTAGCCGCATGCAATGGCAGAAGGCAGAATTCGGCAGTGGGACACCACCAGATACGTGAGCCAGGTGGAACTGTGGTCTGGAGAAAATCGGCGATCGGTGACACTGCAAGCATTGCAGCATGTTTTGCCAGAGAAATTTGAAAAAACATTTTAGTAATCAGATAAAATTTTATCCAGCCTTTTCTTTAGCAAGTTATCCAACAAAATAGTATATATATTTATCTCATGCTCTGCCATATAACATCCAGCAAGAACATGTTGGATGTTTTCAAGAATAGATTTCACTATGTCAGTGGTGGCTGTTGTAGCAGAAAACATGGAAGAAACAGATGAAGAATTTGTTACATTTGTTTTATATGTATTTTGTTAGAAAAAAATATTGATATTCTAGAAATCAATTCACAGTAATTATATATATTTTCTGTAATGCTCTTTTCATGTTTTCTTATCTCACAATCATATATTTGCTCACTAATAATCTAAAATACCATTAAATTTTTTCTTTACATAAAAACAACTTATCAAAATGATAACTAATTTCTTGTGAAACAGTTTATGTCAATCAATCATGTTCTTCCTTCAAACATTGTGAAGACACTACATTGTCTTCAACTTGTTGAACAATTTGATTGTTACATATAAGAATATACTTAATGTCTTGATGCCAAACAGATTACATGTTATGTAGAATGTTTCAAGCCAAAAAAATTAAAATGTCAGCTGTAATAAAATAGTAGGAGGGTGGCTTCAAGAGGATGCTACACTTCACATGATACTGTCATCACCGAATTTAAAACCTACAAGCCCTTCATTCCCAGTCCATCCATGGCCTCCACTGGCCATCACTGACAACATCAACGACCACCTCTACAAAGGCAAGCCTGTGTGTGCTCTCACCACCACCCTCCAAAAAGAGGGCAGAAGGAACTCGAGGAGGCACATCCGGCTTGTCAACTTTGCTAGGATGGAGCCCAGCCCATATGACGTGGACAGGATCAAGTACGACCCTGGTCAGTCTGGCCACATTGCCTTCATCAAGGCATGCAACCAAAACGCAGAGGGAAAAGCGGGAAAGCAAGGGGGAAGTACATTCTTGCACCGGAGGGGCTGAGGGCGGGAAACATCATGGAGGGCTATCGCTCGGGGCTGCAGGTGTAGCTGAGGATGAGAATAGGAAAGAAGAAGGCAGCAAGAAGATGTGGTCTGTAGATGAAATTGCTCAGAGGGGCAAGGACCAGTTGACATTGGACGCACTTCTCATTGGCATTCTGCATGGGGTGATCGTAAAGCTTGGAAACTGTGTCCCCATCAAGCTCATCCCGACTGGTACTATGGTGCACACACAACATCTCTCTCGATCCACTGGGCAAGGGCATTCTCGTACGTTCGGCAGGCACCTTTGCGCAAGTCATCCACCACGAAGAGAATGGCCGGTACAGTCACATTCGGCTGCAGAACGGTGAGGTGTGCAAGGTGTTGTCGAACTGTGCAGCGAGCATCGGGCGTGTTAGCAACCCTTTATGGGACGACCGGAACCTCGGCAAGGCTGGTAGAAACCGGTGACTCGGTTGGCGACCCCGCATGCGAGGTGTTGCCATTTAACAAACATCCAGTGTCGATCTGGGGCTGAGGAACCAAGGGGAACCGCACGCACAAACCCGGCGCGAAAGAGCCATCTGGGAGTAATAAGATAATGGTCAAAGAGCGATTGCGAGGAAAGAAAAGGCTGGAAATGCATGAGCATTTTGTTTCCTGCTGTCGTAGATTTGTGCTTCACCTCCCGGACATTGCACAAATTTGGTCTGCGAAAGAGTGTGCTTGTATGCGCAGCGAACAGCGAAGAGTTATGGACGTACATCTGCTTTCATGGCGTCGTAGTCTCTCAACCGAGCAAAGGAACGACCAAGCTTGAAGACCTTACCAGAGGTCTTGTCGATGACGATGACGTCGCCAGCGAGTACCTTTTCTTTTGATAATGCATCGATCATTTTGGTTCTAAGGTCATATATCGTCTCCATGTTGGTCGTTTTAATGGTCAGTTTGTCCGTCTCTGTGGCCTATATAAACGGTCATGAATAAAAGGCCGATGTGTGGGGGCGACGCACCCCAGCCAGTCCATGTGGATTTCGACGATCTTTCTGTTTCTTCTTTGACACGTACGCCAATGCTTCGACAAATAGCTTCCGTAAGGGCTTCTGTTTAGGACATGGGGAGCGAAAAGACTTCGCTGCGGCGATCATCGTGAAGGGGAGGTCTGCGCCTAGCGTCTGTGTCATGCCTACCAAGGCGCGTCAAGCGACCACACCTCACGACCACCGACGTCGACGCACCGAGAGCAAACTGTTGCGAAAAGAGAATACTCTAGTTATCGTCCAATCATCACGTGCGCATGGGCACCTCGGATGATTTGTGACTGTGCGAGTCACTGCGATTTATACAGAGGACAAACCAGTATCGTGTGTCCGACAGCATCGAAGGCCTCCCAAGCAGCCCTGAGCTCAATGGTGTGATACCCAAAGAAGCATTCTCCAGACATTGAGGCCAAGTGAATTAAGATTATTTCGCTCCACTTTTCCTATTTCGTTTGAGCGATATCCTCTTTTCACTTTCATACGACCCAGCCACAAGCGACTTGCAACAAAATCCCTCCGGGGCCGACCTTGGGAATACCTCCCAAAACATTATTATCGTCTCGGGATTGGACACGGATGCCAATATTGCTCTTATCGTTGATGTCCTTGGACGCCTAGTGAGTCCAGATGCCCAACCTGTTGTAAGGGGGAAATATGAGACACCCACAGGACCTCAATCGAAGTGCGACTCGCCCAACATGACGACACGACGGTCGCCTAAAACGCAATGTTGCTAGGACTGGCACCTCTTTGATAAATGGAACCCGCGGATGATAAAAGTCGTTGGAGCGACGATCCGAAGGCGACGATCCATACGATGAACGCCCAACTGTGCAGAAAGGGGCGTCAATAAGCCATCATCCATTCGCAACAACGGAAAGACAACGAACTACTGAGTGTTCGTGACACGTACGCAGCAAAGATAGTGGCGATCGCAACCGTAATACCGAAATCAACTAAGGAGTCTGTTCCACGACGTCGCGAGACCGAGCAATCAAACGAGATATAGAATGCAAAACATTGAAATCGAGTGACAAAGGGACTCAAGCATTCGTGACCAAAACTATTCATTGATGCACGCGAGGGGAGTATTTCGAGGATGACGAGCAGAAGGCGATTCGGGGATGGAGGGAGGCAATGGATCCAAGAGCTACACATGTTTCTGCGCTTCATCGGGACAGCCCAAATTGGAGGGCGACGCGTGTAACGTCAATGGAACGGAGGACCAGAATCGTTGTAGCACTCACCCATCCAGACCAGCGCCAACGGAAGCTTTGTCAAGGCACGACCATAGCTTTGAGAACTAGAATTCCTTAAGTCGGTTAATTAACATTTAGGTGTCGTAGATCTTTGAGGAGAAGACATACCTGTTCGCGAGTCGAGTTAAACCGGGAGCAAAGCCCAGGTGACTCGTCGGAGTTTGCACGTGACAGACGTAGAGACGCTTAACGCTTCATCCATAAATAGCAAGCGATACAGCGTCCAAAACTTGCGTGACGCGTGACGCGCTACATGTGCCAGACTGGTGATCGGTGTGTCTAAAGGAAGCCCTGCGATTGCTGCATCCTCTGGACACCGTACGTGGGTTACCACCGACCCACTGAAATCGCACAATGATAACAAGGCCCAGTGGGCAGTCCTGGACCACGAAGGACGAAGGGAAGAAAGGAAACGGGTATGACAGCTTTACCCAATGTTGAGACTAAGTAATCATTGCTTAGCCTGAGCGTGAGCGAGATCGCTTTCTGCACGCCGTTGGCGAACGGCCAGTCAAGCGGGAAGTGGTCGATTTCGGCACTCTTACAAAACATCCTAGTAACTCAGAAGTTAATGATACTATTGTAAAGCATGTCCTCAAAGTCGGAACCATGACTTGAGATAGACCTAAATTGCTGCTCAGTCCTTGTAGTATGGTGTCGTCGAATGGGAGGTTACGCGTCTGTCATACTTGGTGTCGGGGCTTTGCTTCGGAGATCGCCCAGCTTGGTTCTGACACCATAATGACGACCATTCCTTGGCAACCCGATCCAAGAAGATAGTAGCCGGATTGTGTCTGGATGAGGATCATTATACTAGCCAAGTCGGGCACACATTCAAGTTAGCACTCGGTCATCCCTTCGAAAGCGGAATGTTGTCTCTCACTGATCACCTCAGCGAGTCTGACATCCGACACTACCTTCCAAACTGCTGGTCATTGCGGTTTTTGTACATAGTAGTAGGATATATCCATGTAAAACGCCCCTACTCGAAGTGCTCACATGGTGTGTTTTGTTCAGATGGCAATCGCCACGTAGGCCACGTCTCCATATTCCTTCCCATTGCCTCACGAAGGTCAGCTAGGCACTGTGCCTGGCCACATAGAGAATCACTGATGCAACGGATGTATAATGCTTCAAGTCTTGGAAGTAAAACCGGCAAGGAAAGACCACTTTGTATTGTATTCTGAGCGTTGGAGCTGTTGACGATAAGTTCGTCGAGTAACTCGTCTGGCAGGTCATCGTCATTGTGCAAGTAGAGCTTGGCGACCAAAGGAAAATGTTCAAATATCTCCATCCAGAACACCGAGCGGGGAATGCAGTTGGCGTATACATCAACATGCAGCTTTTGGATTTCAGCGGATGGTAGAACTTGAGATAGGTCGACCAGTGTGGAAAGCACATCTTGTCCTATTAAGGGTATAGGCCAGACAATGCGAATTACAAGACACTCCTCATGTGCCAGATAATTAACTGCTCTGACCTCCAACTCATCTTCAGCACCCCGAATAACTGCTGTTGTAGGTTGCAGATGGCTACATGTGGTCGAAATCGCCTCAAAGAGTGATGGAGTATAACTAGCAGGGGGCCCTGGTGGGCAGTCCAGTATACTCGTAAAATTCTCGAGAGATGGTAGATTGAGGCATCGAAGTAATTTGGCACATGGTCCAATTGGTCCAAGGAGACTGATAGAGCGTAAGCTTGCAAGAGTGAGTGAGCTGACACTAGTAGGTTCCTCGAACATTGAGATAGCATCATGTAGGATCAATGTCTCTAATTGTGGAACCAAGCGTAAGCTAGACACGAGTTCATCTTGAGATGGCCTTGCCCAAAGGGGCAGGTACCGGATGGAGAGATGCAAAAGACTCGAGAACCTGAGTTTCTGCCAATCCAATGCACAACCAATGAGACGAAGAGTCTGCAAGCGTGGTGCATGGAGGCCCATAAAGACCCCTGGTAGGATTGGGATACTTTCTGTGTAGGGTGGAACTAGAGTATTACACAAGGCGAGAGTTTCGAGAGCATTCATACTGAGCCAGCATCCAGAGTTGATTAGCATTGTTAGTTCGTTGGCTGTTCCACTGACTGAGAATGTTCGAATGCGAACTTGTGCATGTCGAGTGGCAAGACACAGGTTCTCGATTGCTCGTGTGCGGAGCTCCTCTGGAAACCAATGGAGGTGAACATGAAGATCCAATTCTACCAGTTTGGAATTATGCAATCCCATCGCAAAAAAGGCACTTGGATGGGAGACATCCAGAACCTCACTCCACAATGAACAAGAAGCAAGTACAATGGAACGCCACCAGCGACAAACATGACCAAGGCCCATAAGAGAATACGCTGGGACCACATCTGGGAGGACCAAGACCGCTTGAAAAAACAGAACGAGCACTTCCATCGGCATGGTTGCCACTGAGGTAGTCGCCATGGGTTGGCCAAACCTAGGCCTCCTGGCAACTAGCATAGTCTGCTCGAGCGAAGGGCCTGTAACATGGTGGGCCCTAACATCCATACTCTCATTGCCATGAATCTTACCTTGTTCTTCCTCAAAAGATGACACATCCATCTCCAAACCACCAACACAATCAGCTTCGCATGTCATATCTCCATCTCCATTTCCCCCTCTATTTCCATTTTCCGTGGTCGACAAAGTAGTGAAGAACTACATTCTCATGTTAGTATGTCCAATGTTTGACAGTTTCCCAAAGTACCTCTTTTGGAACCTCTGACATACTCTCCGTGCCATTAATGATGCTGTGTTTCTCCTGGAGAGTCGACTAAGGGGTTTTTGTCAGTATGCAACTCCTCGAGGAGACAACTAGCTTACTTCCTGTTGTACAGCGGGCATGTTCTCCTCGTCGAGCAACAACTCAACCGCCTTGTAAGAAGACGATCAGATTCATGTCGCTGCAGCACAAGTCATCCATTCAGCGCTCACCCTTGTAGTTCCCTGCTCTCCTACCTCTGTTACGGCAACCTGCATTGCCGTCGCCAGGAGGTTAGATTGAATTTGTTCACGGGAGGCTAATGACTAGGGCAATAACGAAGATTAATCACACTTCAATACTCTGGCCCACAAGACTTACAAAATCCCAGAGTGAGACAATGGACGAAGACATAATTTGAGTTCCAGGCTCAGATAACAGCACCTGCAAACTCGAAGGGGGAAACATGAAGTGGATCCTATGATCGAGCCGATTCGTTGGGTCTTCGGAATGTTGTTAAGAAATTAGACGCAACATAGCTGATAGATCTCACCGTCAGTACCATCCCCTCCACTTGCACTACACTCGACCAAGGCCTAAAAGGACGTTCATACTCGTGTTAACGCAGTAGAAGGTGTTCACTCACTTCGGCATTGCTCCATCCCTCCGCCTCTGCTATAGGACTGTGCATTCCAGTGACCGAGACGTCGAACTGCATATATTCATTGGAAGCCGGTGACTAGAAAGACAACGAAGATTAATCGCATCTGAATACTCTGGCGCACAAGACGTACAATGTTATTGCGCGTGCCTATGAAATTGTACATATTAGACACCAGAAATTTGGCGGCCGATCTCAGTGGCGAGGAAACACCAAGCGGAGAGACGATCGATAGAGATGTGACATCGTGGAATTTCGGCTCAGTCGGCAGCGCTAAAAGCGTGCGCAAACTCTGAGGGATCGTAGGCTTCTCATCGCGCTCGAATCGATCTTCTGAATTTTGTGAGCCAAGTACTAGACATACCAAAAGAGTTTAACAGGACTTACCATCACCGTTCTTGATGATCCAAATAGTAAGTGGTAGCGTCAATTTGTGCGAATTCAAAGGACTCGTCGGATGGTACATGCACTCCAGTTGACTGGCCAAGCCTTGGGGAACTAAACAGATAGTTAAATAACAATATATAGAGCTTACCATCAGCGGGAAGAATAATCTGAGTAGGTGGCGACGACGTTGATACCACAGAAGTTGAGGGAGCAGTCGTGGGGTGATCGATATCACTGCCATGCCCAGGTATGATACCGCCTTGTTCCCCTAAAAAGGGATTATACCTTTCGTAGACGAGCTGCACATGGGTGGGATGTTTGTCGTGATGGTCGCGAACAACCGATGGTTGGTTTTTCGTATCAGGAAGGAGGACGTCACTCATGGGATGGAAAGCGAGAATGAGAACAGATCCGGCTCGGGGCACACACTATATGAGTCCATTCTGTGGCACACGAAGGCTCGACCTGAAAGCACAAAGGTCTGCCACTCGATCGGACTAAATCAACAAAGCAGACGGTCACGTATTTCACCTAATTTGGAAGACCTGCAATTGGCACGGAGTCGAAATGTGGAGTCTGGCTCAGCTAAGCGCTCGGGACATTAATGAGAAAGAGGTCAAGGTACATACTTAGTCATCCATGCAAACGCGACGCATCACGCGTAACTGCAAGTAATTCAGAAAAACATCTCTGACTTGCACGTGAAAGCTCGACCTGAGAACGTACACGATACATCCTGGGTTGCGCAAGGCGGACCGGCACCGGTACCTGTAACATCGGCATAAAACTTATACGCACGCCTCATTCGCTCCTCCATCGCGTCGCTTTCATCCTCCTCGTTCTCTGACACCTCGGTCGGTTTACATAAACTCAAATCGTGATCCGCAGTAATGTACAGCTTGACGGATATGTTCTTGCTGACCGTCGCCCGCTTGATGATGTGCAGCCGGCGCATGTTTGGCTCCTCGACGACGAGCCACCAGTTGGCAAGCTTATTGACCAGCAGTCAACTCACTCTTGGCAAGCTCATCCGAGACCTCGAGAGCTGTAAGAATTAACGACCCGGCGACGGCAAATGTTCGCAAACGAAGAAATTCAACACTGATGTAGCACTAAAAGTTACAATGTACATTAGTCGGCAGTCGTCTTCCATTTCCATGTCGTACATAATATCCTAGACGAAGTAACGTCTCCTGCCCGTGCTCCTGAGACATCACTAACGTACCTTCTTCGTTTCAACGGCGAATTCATCTGTCGCATCGGTTGTGCGCACATCTGCGACCGGTTGGACGCCCCTGAGCGCATCAGCCACGCATTCGATGACATGACATTCACGCAAGTCGAAAGAAAATAAAACACCTTCTCGATGACCAGCACCCCCAGGTGGTAGCAAGGTCCGAGCCGAAAGCTCGAAGTGGGCTCGGTGGAGGCGAAAGGTCCTCGAAATCGGCCCTTTCAAGCTTGGCGTCGTATATCCGGGGGATTCGGACGACGTCTTCGTGATGGTGAAACGGGATAGCGTCAAATTCGGCGTCCGATGGAGACGACTCCCAACATTACTTTCAATTTTAAGTGCTAACGAAAGCGTGTAGACTTCGCTAGTAACATATTCCGGCTGTGGGTACAGTCAGCAGCCTGCTCGAGCTAGTCTAAACGGTCGCTTACAATTCGGATTCTGCGTCACCTGGTGGTAGACCTACTACATCGAGATATCCTGTAACGAATACACGTGAACAATCTCACATGCAATGCAAGTGTGAAATTGACACCCACCATCGCATCCTGCTTGTTCTCGATCATCTCAAAAGCGATATCGGCCAGGAAGTAATGATGAATGAGATGCGTCGGCAGTTGAGACTCGATCGGCAGCCCTCCGACAATAACTTTTTGTGAAATTTCTTGTGCGTCCGCTGCCACGTTAGCACGCATCAACTGTGCTCATCCTCCCTCGAGCAGCACGCACTGTTCATCATCTGCAGAACGTCCACAACCATATGGTCGAAGTGTCACTATTCCTTGCCTTGAAGAATTGAACGCCCATGCATCATACCATGTAACTCGCCATCGGCAGGTTCCATGCTGTATCCTAATCAAAGTTTCCTGAACTAGTTCAGTCAAAGACTATCCAGTGGGAAGGAACTTACTTTTGAAGCCATTGACACCTGAATCGCACCTGGTTCGAATAACAATTCCACTATTAACCCGTCTTGTTTATCCAGCACCTCATGACCATACCCAATTCTGTGCTTCAAACACTCGACCAGTCCCTTGTCACTGATGTGATCGAAGAGCAGCTGCAAATCCGCCTTGTCTATGTTGAGGAATAATGAAGCTGAATTGGTTGGCGCAGATTCGCCAGTCTCTTCCTCTCTTTACTTTGACAGTTCGTGAATCGCATCAGTGAAGACTTCCTTGAAGGTACAAACATCCAGCTCACTTTTCCAGTGCCTCCTGGGGACACTTGAAGGGCTTCGTGCAGATCTGGTGGAGTTCAATGGACCCGATGGTGCAAAAAGTGTGACTGAACGATTCCAAGCTCACTCATAACTCCGAATTTGACAAAGCATAATGGCTCGTGACGGGTGATACACAGCAAAGTGGCGGAGAGTTGTGGCGCTTGACGTTTGCTTGACATTGTGTCATTTACAAACCGATGTGGTCGACGACGACAACATTCGACGGTGGATATCGCCACTGGTGCCTTGCCACGTGATTTCCCTTGTCTTCACAGGCGTGTGAGCCTCAAACGTCCGGCAAATCCCGCGCCCAATCAGCATGTGCAAATGACGCGGCAGGCATTTAGTGTTCCGGGGATTTGGGAGGGTTGATTAGCGCTACTGTAATCTTGGGGTCGAACATTTTAGCCGGGTGGATTTGGGTGGATTTGACATGGGTCATGACGCATGCTCCTGCCTTTTGTAGTAGGCGTAATATAGCTGGACGTGTGGCGACGAAACAAACACAATGTACGATGGACACAGAGCTCAACCGAAAACTTGAGACCCTAAGGCTCTACCTTTCCAACCTTCCTGACTCTTTGCCTCGCCCAG
>JBBPPG010000907.1:0-13812 GCA_038091855.1 Leccinellum luteum
GTCGAGATCGATCGAATCCCACGCGACCGAATACGCGAATAAGGGCCTCTGTGAACTTGACCAGCAAGATTAGGAACAAGGCGAGATAAACGAGGCACAACACGACGAGTATGCCGTAGGCGACCCAGCCACCAGCAGCCGAGCCAATAGAAATCTGGGTGACGAAGTGAGTGACATTGGGCAGTGAGTTGTAATAGTGCTGTCTCTTACCGCTGGTGTCAACACCACGAGTAGGACCGCAATTACGATTCTAGCGACACAGAACAGGAAGCTTATGAGACTCATGCCCGCCCCCGTGCCCCAGGGAAGCCATATGCTTGTGATCAATGCGCTGGCGACCTCCGATACAAGAATGATTATGGCCTGGGCTGTACCACTGCCCTGGCCGCCCCCTATCACAATCCCATTAACTAAGTTTGACAAGAAGAGTAATCCGGAGAAAAGCTGCGAGCCGGGGCGGAAATGGTTATAAAGAGGTCCGAGGGTGAGGAGAGTCCGCGTTTCGTCGTAGAGTTTGGAAGTAGGTGTCCGAGCGAGTCGAAGTAACAAGAGCGCAGGGAGGATAACCGAGAAAGCTGCAAATGAGAGTGCGCCAAGGGCAATGGAAGAACTCGAGGAGGCAGAAGAGAATTCATAAGCGGAGAAAACAGTCACAGGGAAATGAAAGAGGGACAGCACGCGGACGAGGTTACCAATCAAAACGCTAGTATGAAAAGACCTAAAATCTGGACGAAGCCAGCGCCGTCGTAACGTGGGATAGGCATGAGTATGACCATTCAGCGAACGACTCTCGTCCATCATGGTATCAAGCATATCTTTACTCCCCGTTGATTGACGCGGACTACGGCTCTTGGTTGCCGTTGTTGGGAGGGTGGTCGAGGAGGATTTCCGTGAGAAAATCCAATCAACCAGCCAGATGAACAAGCTGATGACAATGATCCCCGCCATGATGGCAAGGAAGATGGACAGGGATATCCCAAATAGATTCCGAGGGCTGACTCCCACGCTCCATGCAAAGGACTGTATTCCGTTCGGCGTCCCGGGGGGGAGAAGAAAGAGTGAATTGGGAATGGACGTGTTGAGGTAGAGAACGGAACTCGGATCGCTTAGTTGATTTGCGAACGTAGACGGAGGACTGTACGACTGGACGTCGAGCGGATTCCAATGCTCGGAATTGGATGTGATGCTAACGTCTGCGGCATCAAATGGGTTATGGTGTCGTAAGTATGCAAAATTGAGCGTCACTCACTGTATGTAAGGGTGGCCCACGCTGTCTGCGAGAGTAACGGGTCTAGAGAAAATTAAATGATGGAACCATCAAACGAGCGGGTGACCTACAAATGAACGGTGGCCATTGAACGGACACCATGGCGAGCGCGGCGCACCACTGTGTATGCATCACGATGTCTCGTAATGAAGGCGAGCCTAGCCAAGATGAGAAGCATGCACACTAAAGGAGATAAGTGACGCACAGAACCTCATCAGCGCTGAAGATGCTGCTAGACGTTCACCGCTGATAGCACTGGCAAGGACGAAACCAGTGCTCTGTACACGATGCCAGACGCCAGGTCCTGGTCGACTTATACCACGGCCCCAGGCAGCGGTGATGCGAGCTATGCCAACGATCAACCAATAAGCAATAGCTAAACCGACGGTAGCCCAAAAGATGATCTGAGCCTTTCCATACGGCGCACGGGGTAGATGAGGTTGAAGTGGAGTGGTTGCAACAGTGAGACACAATATCTCCTGCTCGTTGGTGTCGAGTGCACGGAGCTGAGTGTTCATGGTAGTGAGGATGTTTTTGGAGTTGAGAGGCAAGGACACGGCGAAAGCATATGGACCAGGTTGAATTGGACAGTATGTCGAGTCTGGGGAAGTCAGAGTAGGGAGAGGCGAGGGTGGGCTGATGAGATCACACAAGTAAAAGCCTTGACTGTATGTATTGATTGTGAGGGTCGTTGTGTCCATGAAGAGCGTTGCGGCTAGCGGTGGTGGGATTGAGTGTGAGTCGTGCGATGATTCAGGAACGTGACGAGAGACGCACCGAGGGTTGTGTTGGAGTTGATTATTTGTGCAGCTGTGTCGCCGAGGACGGTGATGTTCAGGGTCTGGCCGTCCGTAATCTGTGAGTAGACGGTGTCGACGGACATTTTCCTGGAAGAATCGCCATCATAGCAATCAGTAAATGGGAGTGTTGCAGGTTGTGAAAATGAGGGGTGGATGAGGATGAGGATGAGGGAGAGAAGACACTTCCAGTGGAAAGTGAAAGGGATCATCATCTGAGACGGGGAGGAGGTCTGAGTGGTGTGCTCATTAAAATTGACCGAAGTTGTTTCGCTCGCCGTACTACTGCGTTTCATCACACCTCTTCTTACCACGCCACACACTGCCAGCGTCTAACTTGTTATCGTCATCTCACACTAGATAGACCAGGCAGTGACGACGGCCCTGCAGCTTTGTGCACGACCTCATCTTGCCCCTGCAAGACAATCGATGATGACACTTTTGAGCGCTGCTGCCATAATACACTATGAATGAAGCCGGCGCACCAGCTTTCCTCGAGTTCTCCTGACCAATTCTGGATGTCATTATTTCTCACTTTGACATGTTTTTACGGCAACCTTCTCTGATCCTACTTCCTCGGGTTTTAATCTTCTGCTGCCATAAACTGCAGTACAATGTTCAGCGATCCCTGATCACACAAGCTCAATATCCGTATGTCACTTGATTCCTCGACACTCAAAGCGCGAGTCGTGGATGTTTTGTGCCCGACGACGAACAGAGACTTACTCGCGTGGCCCAGTACAAGTACAACAATTCGGCCGATTTTCGGCCTCGCTTGCGTAACGAGAGTCGACCGAGACTCTCAAGCCTTGTCCTCAGGTTGTAAGTACTTGTACATCCTACCCGAACCTGATTTCCCGCAGCTTCCGGAGTTCTGCGCCCGAGCGCCCCGGACTCGATAGCAAGCCAAAAAAAAATACACGCACAACGGGGTCCATTCCACGCCCGTCATGCTTGTCTCACATTCCCCGACTATACTTCATTTGTTCATTTTCCTCGTGACTACAATCGTGTGAATATCCCAGCTCCGTAGGAAACGCTTGCCTTGTACAACTGGATGATGCTGGTCCGGTTCCGCCTTCTCGGTCTGACGTTCACAGAGACGCTCCCGGACGTTTTCTAAGGAACGCCAAGACAAAGGGACGTCGCTTTCCTTCTTCCCCTTGAGCACGTGTCGGCACGTTTGCCGACGCTCCACCGGCGTGAAATGCATGCATGTAACTCGACGGATGGCGGTGCAAATTTCCCCTGACGGTTGATGACGATGGGCTCGGATCCCCTGCGCCCTGGTGGTGTCTTCGCGCGAGGGAAGCAGCGTCGCACTCAAAGTATCCATTCAAATGTCGCAACATGACCAAATAGCTATCATACACCCATGCACTTTGGGGATTTATGTTGTACTTAGGGCTCTCCCACTGGATTCCAGCCCACAGCACCAGCAGCCCCTTGGTCAAGTGCGTCGATCGCTTCCATGTCCTCCGCATCGAGGCTGAAATCGAACACCTTGAGATTCTCCTCGATCCGGTGAGGCGAGGTGGCCTTGGGAAGTGGTACGAGACCTTTTTGCAGGGACCACCGGACCAGAACCTGTGCGGGAGTCCTGTCATGCTAAAAATAGACGATCCCAATCAGACCAATTCACTGCGCGAGGAGCATCCATCGATCACC
Source organism: Leccinellum luteum (assembly GCA_038091855.1). Lineage (NCBI taxonomy): Eukaryota > Fungi > Basidiomycota > Agaricomycetes > Boletales > Boletaceae > Leccinellum > Leccinellum luteum. The sequence continues at coordinate 3,733 of JBBPPG010000907.1, forward strand.
AACCTTCCCTGAAACCTTGAGCACGACGGCATTTTTGACTCCTTTCCCATCCGGCGCATCACTGCCCTTCACCAGCGGCGTGTACGCCTGCACGATGATTCCATTCGACTGGCAGTACGACACGATCGATCGCTGCTGGCACCATGGGTGAAGCTGCGCCAGATTTAGGTCCAAATGGATTCGAAATATCGGTGGCAATCGTTTCTCACCTCAATCTGGTTCACGGCGGGTTTCTCTAATCCTTCTTCCTCGATTTCGGCAATGTGCTTCTCCGAACTGCAGAGAAAACGTCAATACGAGGTGTCGAGCGATCACTAGCACGCCGACGCACTAGTTCGATACTCCTACGGTCCGTACGAGGCCGCGTTTCTTGGCTTCAAGTAGAGCCTTATATTTCGCGAGCCTTTCACCGCGTCCGCCGTGCGCGGAGTGGACGAGGAAGAGGTCATAGTAATCTGAATTCTGTATGTGAACATATACAATCTGGTGGTATCCGAAGGAAGTCTCACCGAATCCAAGATTCTCGATCGATTTCTCGACGGTCTTCAATGTCTGTTCATAGCCATATTCCTCAGGCATGACCTTTGAAGCTATTTCACAGCAACGTCAAGCTCGGCAATTGTACCCCCGAAAGCACGCACTGATGAAGACTTGTTCGCGTGGAACGCCAGAATCCCGGACACCCTGGCCGACTTCGACCTCGTTCTCATAGTATTGTGCGCAGTCGACATGCCTAAGAGAAATGCGCGATGAAAATTCTATCGAGAGCGCCAAGGATGCTTTGCACACCTATACCCTGCCTTCAACGCATTCTTGACTGACTCTGTGCATTTCTCAGGTTCGAGTTTGTACACCCCGAACCCGACAGTGGGCAAAGAGTATCCTATTCGCGAAATCTATCAGGGCTAGCCCGTCGACGTCGATTCAGACGGTTTCGGGTCACTGTACCTGTGGTCAAGCGCACGGATGTTGTCACGTTCGTCATGGTAGGAGGACAGATGGAGGGTGGTAATGCGAGGATGGTCTTTCAGCGAGAGGCGAGCTTTTATCCTACCACGGAAACTCGGGCCCGGGCTTCACGCGGCGAAGACAGCGCGAGAAACCGTTCAAAAGGAGCATGGCCATATCCAGGCTGAACGAAAAGCTTTTCCCGAGGCCTTTCTATTCGGATGGAGCTCTCATGGGACAAACAACCGTTGATGTTTTGTTTTCATGGATTAATCTTATCTAATCTTCCCATTTGCGCACGTGTACTCGAATCCAAATAATGACAAATAGACATCCCGAGAAGTTAGTCGTAGTCGTCGGAAAGGCCAACGAGCCCAAAACTACTCTGTTAATATGCCAGTTCCATGGGAAGCCCTCATTCCGTTCGGTACCGTCCAGTGCACCCGGCCGAAGCCAATCCCATCGCTGACTTGTGTGTTCTCAGGTCTGTTAACGTCCATGTTCGCAGCGGCCGGTACGCTCTTGAATACGACCAAGAGATTACAAAACCAAGGCAAGGTACGGTTTTTCTTCCGCGACTCGTTCAAACTCTCGTCCTTATAGCTATGCGCTCGCACGTTAGCCCGTTCGATACAACGTCGACGCGTGGGACGAAATGATGATGGACCGAGACAGACGACTGACTGGACACCTCCGCGGACAGAAGGTGCGTACGCGCTCAATAGCCCGAGCTTTCCGCTCTCGTTCGTGGATGACTGACAACCCCATTATTTATAGTCTGAGCCTACGCCTCCGGAGGGCTTCGACACCAGCAGTGCTTGGTATACACAGCAGACTTCGTGAACTCCAATATCATATACCGCTTAGAACCCCCGCACGTGAACCAATGAATTCAATCAGCCACTTACCTTGAAATCGGCGTGTGCTTTTTCGTGCTTGTTTGCGATCCCATGAATGCTTCCCGGCAAGCCCCGGTTGCGCGTTTCACCCTGAACACTGAGAACGCGGAAACCCGGTCCTTTGCCCTTGTCTCACAAACGCCGATGGAACGATCGAGTGGGAGTTTTTTCAGTTTTCTTTACGGTGCCGTCCCCCCATTCACGAATCCCCCGAGGATGTATGTGATGCTACTCGGCATCATCTCTGTGTCAATTGAGCCATCTGGCAAATGTCATGAATGAATTTACAACACTTATTTTCGAGATGGATGTTTAGGAGATAATGTTCGAATTGCATCTTTTAATTTACATAGGCAATATTGTGCTACTATATCTACATGCATATCTCACATGATCCTGGGTCTCCGCCCTTGCCCTGTTTCCGGTTTTGAGATCCCTACGCTCTTTGAATCGTCTGAAAGACAATCATCCAATCCAACCCACGTGCTGCGCGCGCGCGCCTCCATATCACCCAAACAGCATGCTCGCGGCAACGTCCACGTTTCCCCCTGCCGCGGTCAGCAACTGGACGGCCTGCTCTCTCGACGCGCCGAGACCAACAAGCGCCTGCACCGCACTCTCAGGGTATCTTCCAGCGACGGGAGTCGGCCCCCCAGCCGACGACGCACCACCACCACCACCGCCCAGGGTATGCCCGCCTCCAGGGAACCTCGACGGCCCCGTACCAGCGGGACCGGGCGACGAGGACGTTCCCCCTCTGGCAGACGACGGACCGGCGGCGGGCTGGGGAGTAGGGAGAGATCCGTCCGCTTCGACGCCCGCTTCCAGTATGCGCGCCTTCTCAGGGAGCTGGTGTTCGGGCAGGAACGAGACTTCGCGTTCTTGGATGCGGAGCACGCCCTTCTGGAGGTCTATGCATGCTTGGTGGGCCTTGAGCATATCGAGTCCGAGAAGGAGGTCGACGTCCCGTCCCTGATGATGTTGTCAGTCACACACATGGATGCGACGAATGAAGCGGGGCCATTTGGAGAACGCACCTCCATGACGGTGAACGAGCATGGCAAGTGGAGGTCCGCCAGTTTGAGCTGTGCGCTATGCACTCTTCCGAGGATCTTGGCAGTCCCCACGCCCCTGGCGATACCAGCGAATCGTTTGTCTACCAAGCGCATAATCCTTCGTGTCGTGTATGAGTCATACAGTTCGCGGCTAGGTATGTTATCATGGACATACCCACAAGCTTCAGCACATTCCGGACTCACTGAAAACGAAACGGCGGGTCAGGAGAAGGAAATGATGATCGGCAGCTTCGATCGACTCACTGATCGTGCTTTGTGCACCACTGTCCACGAAAGCCTTTACGGGATGCGAGTTCACCTCGACTGGGACACTAAACGGAACGAAACGACCATCCCGTAAGCGATCCTCCTCCAACACCGCATCGACTCACTAGAGCATGGTCACCCTCCCAAACGCCTCCGGGCTATACTCGAGCGCATGCTCCATGTTCTCCATGATAGCCTCTTGCCTGATGGCTTCTTCGATCTTTGTTTGCGCATCGATATCGAACGGGTCGGCGTTGAGCGCCTGGATCGCGCGCATCCGCTCGAACTCGGCCTGACGGGCTCGTTCTTGCTGTTGCTTAAAGAGCGTGGCGAAGCGCTCGGGCGATTGGAGGGCCTCGACTAGTTCTGGATACGTCTGTGATATGGTCAGCACACCGGGGCGGGATTGGGAGGAACGGAAGTGGGGACGGACTTGTTGGAATTGGCGCAACAGCTCTGGGTTGCCGAGTATTTGTAACCGTGCCATCTCCGCGTCATGCGACGGTTCCCTACTAGGAGGGAGAAGTGAGCCACGCGCATGCACGCTAATAGGGCCAGGGAAACCCACCTCGCTCCAGAAGGTGCGGCCCTACGCCTGAGCAGCAGCATGGAGTTGTCAGACACACCGAGGTCCTTCATCGTTACCATTGGCTGGCTGAGCTCGCGCCCATCGAGCGTGATAAACTGTTCGGATACAGGAATGCCGGACTAGTATCGTGTAAGAGGACTAGTAGGGGAGGGATACAAGCAGAACCCTCACCTCGGCCTCGAGCAGTGCCTGCACATCCTGAAGCTTCATATCCGGGTCTATGTCGATGGGGAAAGTGTCTGTGTTAGTTACGAAGGTGATCTGCATCTTGTAAGAGTATGTGAATGATGGTTGTAGGGTGGTATCTAATAATCAGCTCCCGGGAGAAGTTGATCTGATCAGGAAGGTGTGATTGCTCCGACTCCTCGTATAAGGGGATTATATACCTCGATGGTGGTCATCGACGCGCAAGCGTCCAACACGAAAGAGCCAGAATGCAGTCGAAGTAGTAGACGACACGTCATCCCGTAAGCAAGCGCAGTCTAATCATAATAATACACAACGTCCGTCTGATATCGAATACAGCCATTTCACTGCCGAACTCCTCGCCCGCCCAATTTACTTCTCGCGATCGCAGAGCTGTGATGAGAACAAAGTCAACGTCAAGTGTCGCGAAAGCAAAGCAGGCAACTCACAGCCTCGAGCCCGTCCCACGGATGTTGGACATGATCGCGCTCTCCAAGACAGAGGCGGACAAGCTCGCGTCTATCGTTTGCATCTGCGTTAGCGACCTCGCCTGCCACACGGAGCGTTCATATACTCACCACTCAGATCGCTGAAACTGCTCGCCGAACTTCCTTGAGTGCTCTCCCCTTCGCTCACGCCTGCAGCCCTGAGCGCCCCAAATCCTTGGCGTGTGTGCGCATGGCTCCTTGCGTTCCGCACAGACACCGCAGGAGGAGAGCTAGACTTGGTCGGCGAGACGTGTCGCTGCATTGGGGAACCAGCGAGTGAGGAAGGTTGAGAGTTTGGATGGAGGTGCGCTGTTGTTGGTGCATAGTGTTGACTAGGAACATGAGGTTGATCGTATGGGGAGGAAGCGTGGCGTTGCTCTGGGGGTGGCGAAGGGGAAGATACGGAAGGCGATGGGATAGATGGAATGGAACCTTGAGGCGAGGATGCACTAGAGACGCTCGCACTGTGATCCCTGTTCCGCGCAACGCTGGTGAAATCTGCGAGCCGTGCGTCCAGTCCAGCATGATCATCATGGTTGAACCTGAGTTTACTCGGTGAACTCGGTGCGTTTCCAATTCCGGCATGACCACCAGACACGGGGATAGCAGAAGCAGGGAAGGGTGGACGGCCACGTATGATCTCGCCTCGCCTAGGATCTTCGCGTTCCTTGCCCTTGTTGGGGGACAACGGTGATCTGACAAGCCCCAGTCTCTCGCTCGTCATCATCCTTTGCAGATTCGCAAGTTTCTTGTCCAGCTGCTCCTGCTCCTCCGACTGCCTTTCCATCTCTTCCTCCCTTCTCTGTGCTAGTTCCTCCTCGTCGCTCGATTCGCTCTCGGCATCGTCAGAGGACGGCGACACCGCGCGGGGCGGGGCAGACAGGGGGATCGCAGAGAGCTTGGTGCCCTGTAGCGTAGCAGTGGACGAGGACGTCTTGCCATGCGTTGCCATCATCGTTGGGAACGCATTCCCTAGGCGAGGTTTGGATGGCGACTTGTGTGTGAGCGAGTTCAAGCGTGCCCTCACACCCAGTGGCGTGGCCATCCTTGAGCTAGCAGAGAGTCTGCGGGTGCCGAGTGCAGAGACGCCGGTGAGCTTGGAGAGGGGAATCTTGATGGACAGCGGGGAACTGGCGGGCAGTGGGTCGTCCGGGCGTGGGGTAGGAATGGAGGGGGTTGACGGGGCAGCGGGGAAGGGAGATGTGGCTGACGCGGAGGAGGTTCCCCGGATGACCTGCAAACCACGGAGGTCCTCCTCGTACCGAGCCTGTGCGCGGTAGAGGAGATATGGCAAAGGTACTTGTAGATGGGCAGCAAGGCCCTTCCCTGTTTAGGAGCATGTCAGACGAGCGAGACGCTGAGAAAGAGTCTCATGGCGTACAGTCTGTACCGCTGTTATCGCTAGTGCGACTGAGAGCGATGACTTCCCAGAGAATGTTCGCCTTCTCGGCGTTCCATTCTATCTGAGTGCGGTGTTCAATGGGTTCTCTCTGGTTGAGCAGAGAGACACTTACGTGCGGTGGGTTTGGATGGGGTTCGTCGGGTCTGTTGTATGGTAGCTGGACTACTACACGCACCCGGGGAGTCGTACTAGGCATTCAAGTTAAGAAAAGGTGAGAGTTGCCAGATTCAGTACTTTCGTACCTCGCCGTCATGTTCAAGTCCAAAAAATCTCGTCCTCCTCCCTTGCTCGACGTCGAGGACGACGACCAACGCCAGAATAGAATAGGTTCGTCCTTTTTATTATCATTACTTGCTTTATCTACATCTCTACCAGGAAATATTCTCGAACGACTCAACACAACACCATCGACCTCAAAATCCCCCACAACCTTCCCCAACATGATATCACTCCCGATCGAACCTCCTGCTGCACGTACGGCCTCGCCCCACCACTTCCGTCCATCCCGATGACCCACCGCACCCTCACCCCACAGTGCTGGCCCGCGTCCGTGACTTCCTTCCCGCCATCTCCGCCTCGAACGAAGCCCTCTCTCACCAGAGACGCGAGGATATCGACATCGAGAACATCGCACACGACCAACATCAGTACATCGAAATGGTGGGTATCTCACCATTCCAGTTCCCCCCCGCATTCCTCCCTTCCGCTTCTCCCCGCAGTCGCACGCAATTGCCTCCGAGCTGGTTGTGTGCTCACCCTAAAACCCCTCTTCAGAACCTCGGGCTTGGCGTTTTCGAAGCAAAACGTCGCCAAGGCCTCAACCTCAATACGCCGAGCGTGTCCTCGGAGGAAGACTCCGCCTCGGACAGGGCGACGGACAACGACTCCTCGTCCGGGTCGGAACTGGATTCAGATACCAACTCTGAAGGAGAGTCGGACGAATATTCCTCTTCGGATGACGACCGTGGCGATGAATATTCAGATTCAGAATCGGGCTCAGCAGCCTCGGTCGGAATCGAGCACGTATCATCCCGTCCTATCAAACCTCTCCCGAGACGCGCTCTTTCCCAGCAAACGCAACAACTTCCGGTCTGAGCTGTACGTATCCCTCCCGTGTCCCGTGTGGTATGCAGAAGTGCCATGGCGTTGATCGCACATGATCCCGCACTTTTCTACGGACACACCCCTAGCGGCCCATAAGCACAAAAAGCGACCTTGTGGAATCACCCGGGGAACACCATGACCGCAAGCCGTGTCGTAGCCCAACCAGATTCAAAGACGTTGGAACTGAGAGGTGGTGATATTACACAACACAAGCTCGATCACTTAAATACTATGCTGCCCCCGTCAAATACACAGATCAGCTTACATATACGATATACGTCGTACACCCAGGAAATGAAGACCCGAAAACGCGGAGAATCCGAAAAAATTGGACGATCACCGTCCCATCATGCCCATACCGTTCACATCAGAAAACACTGGCATGAACGATGACCAGAATTCGTTGTCGAGCATGATGTCCGAGGCCATAAAGTACCCCGGGTCGCTCATCGGGAAATTAGGAAAACTGTGTTGAGGGTCCATCGGACCCGGGACGAAGCTCGCAGCCGTGTTGACCCCCGCAGCCGGGCTCCCAGCTGCATACGCGCCCGTGCCCACACCGCCGTTCGATGACGCGCCCGTGCTTCCGCACCTACTCGCACACGACGAAGACCCAAACTCTGCACGATTGTGCGAAGTAAAGTGCTGCACGACCGACGACGAAAACTCTTTCGGCTCCATTTCCGACCTCTCTAGCTTCTTCTGGAACGAAAGGACGCCCGCCTCAATCAGCCGCGCACATTTCGCCGCGACGTGGTCGGGCGAACAGGCGATCAGCAACAGCCTCTCGATAGTCCTCGCCAATATCGAATCCGAGGATCCTGGCATATGTTGGCCTGCGTTCTCAAGCACGCTCCATTTCGACAGGATGACGAAAATCGTGGCAAACGTGATCATGCTGAACACGGTGTCGGGAGCAGTGCTCATCAAGGCGAGCTCGGGCCGCGAGATGGTCGTGATCAGTATTGCTTCGCTGAGTACCAGGGCGTGGTGTCCCCAACTTTGCGCCAAGTTCACGCCATTGTGTTCGGCAAGGAGAAACCAGGGTTGTTGGCTGTTGGGCTTGGTGAGTGCGAGCTTGGTCTCCATGAGCGCATGCACGACGACGAGGAGTCGACATGATTGGTAGTAGAGCTGAAGCATTTGGAAATAGAAGACCTCGTGTTCTGCGAGGACTGGACGTTAGGGTCAGGACTATCCAGTCACGTGAAAGTTTTGGGACCGGGAGGATATGTCGGGGGGACAATGGATTGAAAGCATACCTGGGAGTGGGGATATGAGACGTTCGAGAACGTCCATGTGAACAAGGAAATCCAACACTTCTTTGTAGAAGACACCGAGCTCGTCAAAGGACCGCAGTCGTATCCCAAGCCCCTGTTGCGTAGTCGCAAATAGTTGGCAGAGAAGAGACAGTCTCAAGTCCCGAATTGAGCTAATGGTAGCACATGAGTTCGCCTCGAGGACCTCATACATCAGACTTTTGCAATCTGATATGGGTTCCCGGCCCGTGCCGGCACACAGCCTACAATGCAAAACCTTATAAATCGACCACAAAATGCAAACAAGGGGTAATCCCGACTTACATGGACTCGAGAGTATTAAGGGAAAACCACTGAAATTGGATGCAACCCGGTTAATGTACGTTCAGAGACTGATCTGGGTGGACGCACAAGCCGTGCTTTATCGAGTGCTTCGAGCAGTTCCGCGCCTGGTGGTTCGTTCGGCTTCTTTTCGTCACGAAGCGTCTGAACGTATACCATGGCCTCGCTTAGACGAAGATTCATGGCCATACTAACTGCGGACGCAGCTATTAGTCTCCCGTCACGAGGCTCTTTTGATGTTGTGTCCCCAACGGATTCCCAAAAGGAGAGGATAAGGGTAGCGTGAATTGCATCTGTGGAAGGAAGTGGGTTGAAAGATTGCTTAAAGATGACCTCGTCTGCCAAACGGTATAGCTGTGGAGTGACGATGGAACGTATTGAAGGTTCTAGATGTCTAGAGGCTACACAACATTGGGCGAGGCGCAGCAAGGGACCATCATCGCGGTTGCCTGGTTGCAGATTTAACCACGGGCTGTAACGTTCCTCGAATCTGCCGTAAACCGTGGTGAAGAAAACCACACGGAATACAGTGAACAATTAATACATACATGTCAACGAGAAAATTGACCTGCTCCCGACCCAATACATGTAGAAGGGTTTGATCAACCTTGGCTCGAGGGGATTCTGAGGTGTTTGGCCCACGGCGTGTCAATGCTTGTATTGCGAGCATAGGGACCATATTACTCTCGAAACCACCAGGACGCTTTAAGAAACCCCAAGGTGAGTGTTTCTCAGGGAGGAGACGCTCAGGGTGCAGCAATTCGACCTCTTCTACGTTGCGTTGTGGCGCTCTGAAGGGGGGAAGAGTATCTGATGATGTATCCCCCCAAACTTTGGGGTGTTTCCTCGTATCATCCATTGGAGCATCGTGTGACTTGTTGCCTAGCGAAAGGGAGGATCTACGATCGATATTGGGCGGAGTTGGAGTCTCTTGTAGGAGAGTACGGGCAGATGATGGTGCAGGAGATGGTCCAGAACCGTCCTCGAAGGAACAGGAGAGACTGAGTACTTTGCAACGATGGCATTGAGCACCAGAATGGTCTCCTTCGAGCATTTCACACCGCGTTTTGTGTTTCCGGCATGAAAGACAGGCTTGGGCTGCTTTTGCTCGTTTTGCGGGTGTTGGGCGGGGAGAGTGAGCCCGTTTTGAGCCCAGCATGGGGTTGCTCATATCCCGGCTGGCCATGGTAAATGATGAAGGTAGAGTGATGAAAAGGGTCACACTGACTCCAGCTTGAATAGTATTCGACCCCTCGCCGGCTACTCTAGCCGCTTTAAAGTCAGCGAATCCGTTCAGATCTTCCTGCGATGATGATCTTCCGAGAGAAGCCTTAATCTCAACACCACGCTCGACAACTCATTCCCTCGCGAACCAACGACCAGGTCAACGCCAGTCACAATGAACACGATCCCCCCTCTTCGTCCGAGTCAGGTTACATTGAGATGGGGCAGTGCATTGTTGAGCGCTGTGAATTTTCTTGGGACACGCCAAGATCTAGATGAGTCAAGGTTGCTGACGCGGCTTGTACGTCAGGTTCAGG
>JBBPPG010000908.1:0-13769 GCA_038091855.1 Leccinellum luteum
TCAATGTGCAAAAGGGATGGCATGCTCTTCCATTCCTGAAGACTCTCCTTGAGTTCAAGCATCTCGTTCTCGAGCACACCGATTTCCTTTGAGACGAGCACGAACTCGGCGTAGCTGTATTATCTGGCTGATCAGCGATAGGTTGCAAAGCGAGATAAGACTGACTTTTTAAACACGTTGCGTTGGAGCTCGACGGCGGTGTCGTCCTTGATGGAGCGCAGGGAGGACTGGAGGGATTTGAGTTCTGCCTCGGTGGAGTTAGCGAGCTTCGCCTTAAGGTCTGGTGAAGTTTGTCGTCAACTTTGTGATGACTGGCGTCATTTGTGAGACACACAGTCGTCTGGATTAAAGTCCTCCTTGTCGAGGAGACGCTGATCGAGGAGACGCGGATCTTCCTTGACCTGGGCGACGTCGCGCACGATCTCGTCTGGATCGCGCGGTAAACCCGGTCTGAGGCCGAGTGGGATTGTTGGAAGGGGTGGTACGGATGCGTCCGTCGGTGCTGATATCTCTGCATATCTGAGCGACATGCGCTTCTTCATCTTGTCGTCTACGGTGGACTTGCGTGCATTCTGCCTCGTCGAGGGCGACTTTGCAAGCTTTGAAGGATGTCTTCTGACTGGTCTCGACGGCGCCGAGGGACGCCCTGAGCGGAGGGACTGCATAATAATATTGTTAGTAGTAAAGCTGTGTCACAAGGCTTGTTCCTTGTCCGCCATGATGCATGCTCAGGACCACTCCCGCCCAAACTCCTTCTACGGTCCCGATTTTGGTACTCCCGCCCGTCCCCGACCGACGCATTCCCGCCCCTCCGGTTCCCCTTTCCAGCAGCCCGTCGACGCCGCGTACGATCCCGACGACGTCCCACTCGGCGCGCTCGACATCCACCACAACCACGATCCAGACGACTTTTATGCTCCACAGAATGTCGACTCCACACCCGCCCGCCCCATCCCCGCCTCTCGCTCCACCCGTGCTCCTTCCCCACCACCACCCCCAACAGGGCCCCTTCTTGATCACTCCCATCTCCGTCCAGGTAATCAAGCCTCGCTCCTCTCCCACGACCGCACGCTCGAACTCTACCGCGCCAATGCAAAGAAAACGCAGGATCCAGATCTCCAGTTCGAATTCGCCGTCTTCATGATCGACGCCTCAAAGACATATCCTATACCGGAACCCACGCCAGGCAACGTCATGGACATTGAAAAGGCGATCGAGAAGAGGGAAAACCTTGTCACAGAGGCGCTCGCTCTCCTCAAGCGTCTCGCCGATCGCGGTCATCCCGCCTCCCAGTATTTCCTCGCTGACTGCTACGCAAACGGGATAGGTACATACAAAGGCAAGCAGGACTTTGATCGTGCCTACCCTTTGTTCGTGCTCGCAGCAAAGCATGGCCACCCTGATGCTGCCTACCGTGCCGGCACGTGTTGTGAGAACGGCTGGGGTTGCAGACGTGAATCTCCCAAGGCAATCCAGTTTTTTCGCAAGGCGGCTGCCGCACTCCACCCGGGTGCAATGTACCGTCTTGGTATAGCAGAACTCAACGGTGAACTCGGTCTCGCCAAGCATCCCAGAGAGGGCGTCAAGTGGCTCAAACGCTCAGCAGAGCATGCCACAGCCGAGTTCCCACATGCCCTCCACGAACTGTCACTGTTGCACGAGAAGGGCGTGTACAACGTCGTCTTTGTGGACACGGAGTATGCCGTTGAACTTCTTGCCCAGGCATCAGAACTTGGATATGCCCCGTCAGCGTATCGGTTAGGGGAGTTCTACGAGTACGGCAAGCTGGGTTGTCCTCAAGACCCTGCCCTCTCCATTCATTACTACGTGAGTCCGTGTCAGACCCCAGTGTCGCGCTCTAACACTGTGGCCAGAATATTGCTGCACAACAAAATCATCGCGACGCGTGCTTTGCACTCACAGCGTGGTATTTGGTTGGGTCGCCGGGTGTGCTTCCGCAATCGGACACGGAAGCGTACCTGTGGGCAAAGAGAGCTGCGGACGCGGGACTTTCCAAAGCGATGTATGCCATTGGGTATTTTCTCGAAGTCGGCATCGGAACACCACCAGACCCCAAAGAGTATGTGGTGCATCATGCATTGTCATCCGAGCTATCTAACGAAGGCGTCAACAGATCTATGGCGTACTTCAAGAAGGCAGCTGAGCTTGGTGACAAACGTGCGCAACAGCGCCTAAAGGGCAATCCTGTTCCTGGTCGCTCAGAATCTGTTGTGCTGCGAGCGGATAGCTCCGACGGAAAGAATGCGTCTTCGAACAAGGATTGTGTCATCATGTGAAGTCGACACGGACGTCGCACGTTTCCTTGGCGCACTTCATTACCGTCGCTTGATCGTTACGGATCCCACAAGCTGCCATAATGGACTACTTTTTCTGTTCCTTCTCGTTTGATCTACCCACGGACACGGGCGCGACGGGTGTCGCCCCATCTGACTCTATTATTCTGTCCGTGCCACGCTCTCTTTTGGGACCCCTATCTACTGGCTGGGCAAGCATTAGATTCATCTTGTTTCGGTTTGTCATTCTTTTTATAGTCACCGGTGTCCATCATATTAGCCTATCCCCGCACGATGTTAGTGATCTATTTTGCGCATTAGATATCCCAGCACACGCATAGAGTATTCATAGTTTTGATCATCCCTCACTCGGTCTGGTGGCAGTCAGGTACCGCATCGATATGCCTGACACGGGGTATTGGATAGCTTGCTCGGGACATGTACTACAATTTGTAATATCTGGAGCAATACATGTCGATAGTAACCTCCCCGCGGGCGCTCAATTCTTGAGGCTGATGCGGGTACGAACCGATCAGGATTTGTCAACGGTAGGTGACGATAAATTCCACATACCTTGCGATGCATTCGATTTCGAAGAGGACGTCCTTGGGAAGGCGCGCAACCTCGACGGTGGAACGGGCAGGCTTGTGACCACCGAAAAATTCGGCGTAGATGCCGTTGGCGGTGGCAAAGTCGTTCATGTCCTTCAAAAAGACCTGTCGCGGGATGTAAGTACTAGATGGAGATCGGAGTGAATCGGCAATTCACGGTGGTCTTGACGACGCGGCCGGTGTCGGTGCCGCTGGCTTCAAGGATAGCCTTGAGGTTGGCGAGTGCCTGGTTGGTCTGTGGGACGATGCCGCCATCGACGACCAGGGCGGTCGCTGGGACGAGGGGGATGCAGCCGGAGACGAAGACGAGGTCGCCGGTCTTGATGGCCTGTGAGTATGGCCCGATAGCAGAGGGGGCAGCTATAGTAAGGTCGTCAGACGGGGAGAATGAGTAGGCTGTATACTTGCCCTCTGTCGAGACTATGGCCAGGGAAGGATGGGTTTTGATAGTAGACATTGACCTGACGAACGATCGAATCATATCCGTGTGAATTCACATCTCGTCCTACGATAACCGCGTACTAAGTCCGTCACGACGACTTGGCACAAGCATCCGATTCGCGCATCGTCAGTTACTGTAATCCACCCAGAGTCTTGAGCAACTACGACTGGTACCGGTTCCCTAATGTCGCGGGCAGGTACACGAGCAGCGATATAAAGCTCTCTCGCCGTGCCTCTATCTGTGCCACTGTCGCATGATGTCCAGCGGGGATCCCCTAGAGGCATTCGACGTCCAATCCCAGCGGTGGCTTTGAAGGAGAAGCGTTGCCATGTGGCATGGTTGAACTTTGAGTCAGCAGTTGGTCTTCAAAGTTCAGCAGTGTCTTGTCATTGTTGGCAGCATATTACCCATTTCCACCGTGCAGTCCAAGAGTACTTGAGTCGCGGAGGAACAAGTGAGTTTGGATGACATAAGCAACCTACAACTTCTCCGTCCTTACTTATTCAACAAATGGTCAGGTTCAAAGTGAGTTCCAGCTCGAAGCCGCGCACGCATGAAGTTGTCTAACCTCCTGTACCCGCGCAGAATCGATGGCTGCTCATTGAGTTTATATCCCTTTCGAGCGATAAATCTACCCTTTCACCAAGTCATCCGTTTGATAACAAACATGTCTACGCCGCCCTCCGACAAAGCGTCATCTCGAATTTCGGTGATGCAGGGTGGGGCGCCGTCGGGAGTTCGATATCCGGCAAGTCCAAAAAAAAACCCCAATTGAAGACCATTGCCCGTTCTGACGCGTAAGCATGTTAAGGACAGTCAAGTACTTTTCACCGACTACGCGTCTCTGCATCGTCCGCGTCGCGCGTGACCAGCACACCATCGCGTGGGGCGCCATGACCCTCCTTACATCCGTCAATGGTGTCCGAGTCGTTCCGCACATCGTGCACGTTTCAGGTTCGCTATTGCCGTCCGACTAAGTCTTTCTGTATTCAAGTTGATCATCTTTATAGGGACAATCAAGCACGTCCAACTGGCTGCGGTCAAGTACAACCGACAAGTTGTTGCGCGTTTCAGGGCGATGGCGAAGACGCCAGGTGAGTCATCCATCCTCCAAGTGATCGTGGGATGACGGCGACCTTGTCTTGCAGAGCAGTATCATGCTCAAGATTCCTACGAGGGATACCTCGCGCAAAGTATGCGAGAAATAGGGTCGTTGCAAGAATGATTGAAATCCCGGCATCATTTTGGTGGACTGGCCCAGGTGACAAAACACGCGATTTTGGTGGCAGACGATATGTTCAGCTGCGAATCTGTGAATGCCATAGCATGTTCCTAATTCACTGAGGATTTACGCTTCGGCATACTTTTCTTTTTTCTTCTTTTCCATGCCATTTTTCCCATGTGACCAGCACATTCGCTGCAACGAATTCATTTTCGCGACGGAGGTTGTGTTCTGAAACACGTGCGCATTCTTCATTCTCAATGAATCCACACAATCCCGGTCCTGCGCGTTTTCACCGTTGGCAAAAATGTCGGATTTCACGACCCTATTGTGCGGCTGCTTGCCAACCTTCAACCGAACCTCCCTCGACACAGCTCACTTCCACCAGGCAGGACTCGCTTCACCGGCCTCTTACTCGTAACACCGCCGTCGCGTCGTTCATTGCTCTTCAAGTTCTTCAGGTTTGTGTCAGTGTCCTGTTCTAGAATGGACGCGAGCCGCATCATCACCTGATCACTTCGAACAGGTTTTACAACCTCGATCGACATCGTCGTCACGTCTTCCATTCGTCGTCCGCGCCCTGTGGGGCCGTGTGCTTCACTGCGCAGTGTCCCCCTCCCCGCATCGGACTACCTGAGGTGCTGATTTCCTGATGTCAGGTGCATCTGGGCTCAGGGCACGTACACATAGCGCCAAAATAGCTACGGCATGGCCATCATCGTCGCCATTCGCATGTTATCCACAACCAGGAATTTATTTTCTTGTTCAGAAACGACAACGACAACACAAGGCTTCCCAGATGAAAAGGAGGCTACTTACACATCATGTATTCACAGCAGTCATCTACCGCCTTACATGTAAAGTACGCATGCATAACGTCCCCAGACATGATGTGTTCGTCCTCAGCCTCCACTTTCGTGATTCCTTTTCGGGGATCGACGATGGTGGTATCCACATCGCATGCGCGGTGCAGCCCGAACTATGGAAGAACTGCGCAACTTTTGGAAGGACGGTTTGGGCGCTCTTCGTTCGGGCTCTCTATTTTTCTTTCTTTCATACATGCACGGTATGATCCAGTTCAGCTCTTTCTTGCACGCACATTACCTCCAACTACCCATTCACCAGATCAACGATCAAAGAAGAATGCGCGGAACAGCGAGCCAGACTGGCCAAGATGCCGATCGGAAAGGACAAGTTCGGGTGTCTCCTTCCCCCACTCTACACTCCTTCTGATCGCTCGAGGAAAATCGGGTGGTGCTTATGAAGGCCAACATGTGGTAATATGCTAACGCGTGTGTATCAGACGACGAGGTGCGTGTGCCGTCTGTCGTGCGAGAGCTTACCGTGACTCCTTCCGTTTCTCACTAGTCTTGCGAAAAGATGCGACTCGATCTAGAAGAACTGGAACCTGAAAATGATATGGAGAACACTGTGGTACATGGAACACAATTCCCGAACTTTCTATATTCGTTAACTACGTCAATTTTGGTACGCAGTCACTGATCCCACTGCCTACGTCGCCTGTGAGAGGACTGAGTCTGACGGCGGTGGAAATGGTCGTGCCGCAGCAGCAACCGTACAGCAACAATAACAACAGAGAAAGAGGTCCGTCCCAGATTTCCAGTATGCCTTCCAGCAACAGCAATTCGCTCCATCGCGGGACGTTGGTGTCGCAATATTGGCCAGTGACGCCGACAACCAATCTGATGGGAATCACCTTGTGGTGCGGCCGGTGAAGCGGGCGTCGTCACATTATGCGCAGTAGCCCGGGCCATCGCTGCCTCATCAATGTATCAACCTCCAGCTCAACTCGGGTACCGTGATACAAACAAGGTGTTGACGCATTCGCAATAGCTTCAGCAGCAGTATTAACAACATCAACAGAAACAGGTGGGACCGCGGAATAATTATACTGTCGTGTCGTCCAATGCATATGGTGGCTGCTGCTGCCACTCCTTCCACCTACGCAGACTAATGACGGGGCTATCCTATGACAACGGCGAGACCGATGTACCATCAGAGTGCGAAACCTCGGTGGGGAGAAGCCCGAGGATAGGTCAAAAACGTGTGTCGTCGAGACCTTAAGTGCACGTGAGAGAGATCCGCGCTGACACATACATGTCTTGTCTCTTTCCAGCATGCAACTGGACTCTGTCTGCGACATTGTCGTCGCAGGAGAAACCGGAGTTGGTAAAAGCTCCTTGATCCATCGTTGGCAAAACCTGTGGGCTCACTGCCGGAACGAAGTGCCACAATTGGGCCTCTGACGGTCACTTGTTCCGTCTCTGGGACCACCCGGACTCGGCGAAGGCCCCGCTCGGGACTGTTCCTTCAGAGAAAGCACAGGATGCCCTCCGATTGCTGCTCAGCGAGCTCGAGGAAGGCGGCTGCGCGTACCAACTTATCCTCTGCATGCGGGGCATCTCCAGGGTCGCCAACGGCATGAAGCAGATGCTACGATACTGTTGTCCGGATCCGCAACAAGATCTCGCCCGCCATCCCCCTTGTCGCCGTCATCTCGAGAAACGATTGACCCTACAACCAGACCATCATTGCCTCTATGGAAAACTGGTGGACGATCGACCTGTCGAAGTTCCAAGAACTCCAGGTGATTTTTTCGGGTCACCGTGCATCACGACGTTCATCGATGATTGCTACCCCAAGTTGCATCACCTGACAACACACTTTCCAGAGCTCGCTCACGCATCTACTCAATGCCCTGGGAGCTTTACCGATTCTCCGACAAATCGATTTTCCATCACAACATGAACACTTTCAAAAAGAATGTACTCGGAATATCGCTGATGCCGCTATGCCATTTAACCCTCGCATACCCAGTCCTAACTCGACTTTTGAACACAGGACGTCGCATATCTTTTTACTCACTGACCACTGCAAGCGGGCTTTTCATCCGATTTCAGCGAGACATAGCCTAGAAGCCACAGTCGACTTCCGGGAAAACAAGATACTGTGCGACGGTCTACGCTGCCTCCTTACGCTTCAGCGTCTTTTTCGATCAATTCCCCTTGTGTGCGCGAAATGAACACACGTACAATCGGTGGCTGAACGTTGAGCGTTGAGACATCGAGACCCAAGGCCTAAGAGGTGGCTGCATCGGTGCCGCAATTACTTACAGGTGGTCGGATCTTCCGCTTTCAAGGCACAAACATCGAGGACAACGACTCTAATAGAAAGAAAACCTTACTCCGCTTCATTGCGATCCTCAGTTGATGGCTTTGATCCTACCCACGTTCACCTTGATACTTAATGACCGCTTCCTAGACGCTCTCGATGATCATGTGATTGATATTGTGTTGTGATAAATGCCCAGATCAACCTATTTCGGACTCATGACGGTGGGGTCTACCTTCGCTACATCATTTTTGTCATGCAATGTCAATTCCTCGGTTCATTAGCAGCGTGGAAGTACGAGGAGAATTGTTTAGTGCATGATTTTCTTTTCATTGGATGGGCAGTCTCTCACTGGAGAAGACAAGCCCATTCATTCATGCATTAACGAGACATGATGGTAGATAAAAATTAGCATTACGACTTATACTGCTTCCACTGTAGCCTTGTCTGCCCGTGGTTTGTAAAGAGTATCCGCATAGGGGTCAATAAAACGATTGAACCCTATCAAGCTCATACTAGAGTCGTGACTCCGTGACAATTGTACTATCCACACATACATTTTATAAATGAGTGAAGATGAGGGATAGCCATATCAGACAGAACACCCACAGGTTTGCGATTACCATGATGTCGAAGTCCGCTTTGTTTTTTTTATCCAATCAATCAGATATATAAAACACGAGAAGTGAATACCACACACCATGCACTTCCATTTCTTCCAAAACCATGTAGATGCAGTCAGGAAGCAGTACTGGCGAAGAAACAATGACACCGATGTGGAAAGGATAGATCCACTTGTCACGATTCATGCGTGCGCTGATTATGCCACCCAGTTGACACCAAGACCGAATACCGTTCATCCAGAATGTAATTTCCTTGAAATATAGAGGATGATACTTGAGGCGCAAATAGACGGTATCCACGATGCGATCGTCAAGTGTTACCAACGCGAAGATGACTAGGATCACAGTCAACAAGAGTACATAGTCGAAAATTAGGCAGCGGATTATGATTGATGACGGTTGTCTTTCCGTTTGAATCGTCTCATTGATGTGTGCAGGGATAGTGTTATCGACCAGCTTTGATTGCGACATGAGGGGTTTGTGAGGAGTTGCGAAGAAATGGCAATTAATGTTGAGAATAGGGGCATTAATAGTATAAAGGGGCCTATAATTTCCTACATGCCTATATGCATGAGTCGACCTGACAGTCAGCGACGGCCCACCACAACTAATGAAAATGCTCGCCAGTAGCCATTTCCCTCACGTCTCACGTCAACATGAAATGCGAACCCCATCGAAGATTATCAATGATTGTCATTAAAGGGATTGTTTACAACTCCGAAAGCAGAGCGTTTCTGGTACATATGTACCAGGGAGACGCAGAGAAATGGCGAAACAAAATAGTGGCGCAATAGCCGGTGGTGCAACCTGATATGCGATCCAAGTATGTTCGGCACCCCGTGGAAGATAATGAACACAATACACGCACCAACGAAATCCACGCAAAAAAGGTTGGATTGTTAGATGGTAGAAAGAGATGGAAAAATTTGATCTCACAAATAGACCTCCACTTAGTCGACCACAGACTGGCGTGTTGCGACGCCGGTTAGGTTTGAGCATTGGGTTTGAGCGTTGGAAACTTGACATCACAGCCTCACTAAGTTGCGCCAATCGTTGGTACAGCCCAGTTCGAGGATTTTGCGTCTGAATATGTATGGATTGGCTCTCAGATGGTGGTTCGGGTACTCCAGGGATCCTTCTTGCTCGGCACGCAAAGCCCGCTTCATATTTCCCCCTATTCTAACCAATAATTCTTCACCCATGTCGAAACCAAAACAGCCCCCCACGTCTCCCATCCTATACCCGTTAAACATTTTCAATGGAAAGCCAAAGACGAACCTTGCTACACTTCACGATCCGATGTTTGGTCATGGGGGGGCATCTTGTATCATTCATGACGAAAGCATTGCTACAAGATTATGAGCCATAAAATTCCTCGATCCAACCTTGATTTGCTGTGAAGTTGCCATAGCAGCAGGCAGGGAAAAGCTGTAGCCTCGGGCCAATGGTTCTGATGGTGCTGGCCTCAGCGCACCCAGAATCTAGGTCATGAAGCCCGACTCCCGGTTTCCATAGGTCCTAGAAAATTGCGTGGAGTTTCGACAAAACTCGGTTGAAATCAACTCGAAAAGCCACCGTGAAGTCCCTGCAGAATGTAAGTTTCTCAGGTATATCTCGTTGATCGGTTCTCGAATGCGGCTGTGTGCCCTGCGTGATCAAATCCATTCAAGTCCCTGTTACCATCCCGGTGCGAACTATTATCTTGCAAAGACCTCAGTCTTACACTTTACCATCGACACGTTGGACGGATTAGGACGAACCTCCGAGTCTGACGGAGGGGTACTCGTGATCTGTGGGGATCTCGAACGCGGCTTTGAACCCATTGATATCCACGTTGGCCGCACTCCGGAATTGCATCCGAGTCACGTTGTAGCGGCCTATATATATATACGTGTCTCAGCGACATCAGACCATAATCAACCCTTGAGCATGCTCACCAGTGTCCAATCCAGACCTCACGTCTGAATGAGATACAAACCATGATAAACTCATTCAATGCACCCTGCGCGACCGACGAGAAATTAAGCGCGGCGCTCCCCAGCGAACAAAGAGGATATTGCGTCATCCTGGGCCCCCAGAATATAGATGCCCATCTCCTACGAACCTTCGTAAATGATTGAGCCTACAATGTCTAAGATGACGAACTTGACTTAGCCCGAACCTCGCTCGATGGTTGAATTAACCATGAGTCCTTAAAACGCGCATTGACTCGGAATGCATCCCCAAGGCTTGTCGATGATCAACAAAGCTAGTTTGTCGGGATGGTCATCAGGAGTGAGGCTTGTTGCCTCCTTCATTGAAATGGACCTGACAACTCATCCGCAAGGTCGCTGAGACGGTAGAGATAACAGATCACGAGGTTGTTCAAAACAAAGCTAGCTCGTCGGGATGGTCGTCGAACGCCTGAGATAGTAAACCGGTTAATATTCGCCAGGTCGCCAAGATGTTTGATGCGATCCGAGAGGCAGTTTCCGAGTTTTCCAACAGAGATTGTATGTCGGGACGGCCGTGTGCATCAAACTTGCGTCGTGGATATCAGCAAGTGCGCCATTGCATTCGAACCTATCCAGCGGGTCCGGGCCTTCTGTATCAATTCGTTCGTTCTGCCTCCAAGCCGGGTTGACTGAAGAGTCCGTGTGAATTTATAAGGTTGAATGAGACGCTCTTGGTTGTCGTTCTTCGTCAATTTCTTGATGTCCCGTCGCGGCACGTCAGCCTCGCCCGAACGCGCACCGAAGCGCCAGAGAATCGGACATCTCACGAATGACTCGTTCAAGAATGGCGTATTTCTCGCACCGATGGTCCGCTCCGGCGCACGTACGTTCATAACCCCGTTCTCCCATTCCCGTTCACGCGACTGAGTATGTCATTCAGTGCCCACCCGTCTGACCGCCCTCAAACACGGCGCGACACTCGTCTGGGGCCCCGAAATCGTAGACAAGGCCATACTCCATACCGAACGCACCGTCGACCGTAAGTACCTCCACTTTTGTCCTTTCCTCCCGCTCACTCGGTGACCGGTCCAGCGCACACCGGCGTCGTCTCCTACAACGGCAAGACCCGCGCCGTGTTCTCCACTCATCCGATCGAAAAACCCTACCTCATCTACCAGATTGGCTCCGCATCCCCAGAGCTCGCCGTCCAAGCAGCCAAGACCGTCCTCCAGGACGTATCCGGTGTCGATCTCAATTGCGGCTGCCCGAAGCCATTCAGCACACATTCCGGCATGGGCGCGGCCTTGCTCACTAACCCAGATCTCCTGTGCGCCATCTTGACCGCCCTGCGGAGAGAGCTTCCTCCCGACATCACCGTATCTGCAAAAATTCGACTGCTGCCGACACAGGAGGAGACCAAGAAACTTGTCGAGCGTATCGTGCGCACTGGCGTGAGCACCCTGACGATACATTGCCGCACGAGGAACATGCGGAAAGGGGAGGCTGCGTTGGTGCAAAGGCTTGGCGAGATCGTCGAGTTCGTGCGCAGACTCGGTGTGGACATTGCTGTCATTCAGAACGGTGACTGTACGGGTTGGGAGGACGCAAAACGCGTCAAGAAACTGACGGGTCTGTCGCCATGCTAGCTCAGGCATATATCGGTCTAATAGAGCTTCCTCTCTCCAGGTGCATCGTCCGTGATGATCGCCACGGCTGCCGAGTCCAATCCGACGTGCTTCTCGTCAACGCCCCTCATGGACGTAGAGTCTACGCTCATACCATCCTATCTAAGACTGGTAAGCTAATCCCCCCCACGCTTCGCAAGTCCGCACACATCTTACGCACGTGCCAAGTCGAGATACCTGGATAACCACTGGGCCCTCACTAAGTTTTGCGTCAGTCAGTTCAAAGCTCCTCGTACGGAACGCTCCAAGGCCGAAGCCCACCTGTTCAAAAACCACATCGTGAGCGCGAAAGGGTACGACGGTCTCACAGAACTCGTTGGAGAGTGGACCGGGGACAAGGACTTTGCGGAAATAGTCTCTGCGATCGAGGCGCGTCGACCGCGACCACTCACGATCGACAATGGACCGACGACAGACGACGGGGATGCTACCGAGCCGCGACGGGAAGCAGAAGAGGAGGTTGAGCGAGGTACCTCGACGCCGTCCGAGCGCCCGAATCCGGAGCCGCCGACGTCGGGTGCGCCGCTGGGCCCCAGCACGTCGTTGCGGATGCCGCTCCCTGCAGTCATCACTGGCAGTGACGCGATCACACCGTCTCCGACACCCAGAGTTACTTCGCCACCGTTAAGTTTGTCTCGTCGGTCGTGATATTTCAACGAGCGGCTACCTTTTTGTTTCGTCTAAGTTCAACCTATATTTGTTTGATTACACTACAGTACTGTACATGTTGTTTTCGTAATTTCGTAAAGACAGGATGGATGGGATAGGGGCGTGATTCTCCCAATGTAGTCGGACAGATCGTGTCACCATGGAGAGGACGATGAGAAAGAGTAAACTTCATATATATATATATATAGGTTGCTGAGCCAACCATGAATCATGGAGTGATCGCCAATTGAGCCGACGATCTCAGAGGCTGTTCCTGCATGCATGTTGGCAACAGCTTAGTCTTTATTGTTTTTGCCCTCGAGGAAGACGAGATCGTCCATCAAATTCATTTGCGATGGAATGACGACAACAATTCTGTCATGAACAAACTTGCCAGTATATTACTCTTCTTTTACGTTCAATAATTGTCCTCCCGTCACTGAATACTGTCTGAGACGGAATGTGCGCGTAGCTGTACCAAGATGTAAATCTGGCAATGGGTAATATCAGAGCATGAGACGTGGTACGGAACCAGGGCAGCCAGTAGTAGCCACCAGGTACCGGTAAAGTTGCCACCATGATTGGTAGCTCCGAGTCACGGTTGCGCCAGTTCACAGTTACTGTCCACTTGACAACCTCGTATTGCGCCTAAGTAAGACAGTGAGTGAGAAGCGACCCGTGGGGAGTGTGAAAGGAGTATCCGAGTCAGCGTTACATCATAACGGATGCTTGAAGCTGCTTTTTGGGTCCAACTTGAATATGTGCATGGTAGGAGGACGTGACATGATGCAACGCATAATAGAAGAGGTCCTACGACATGAATTCAGGTCAGCCGGGTCAAGTGGCCTGAGGAAACTGTAATCTAGAGATCAAAACGACACGTGATACTCTTCGGGCGAAGGTGACCGTGCCGGAGACTTACCTTCTTCAATGCTTCTGGTCCACCTCCGCCGAGGGCAATCCGACGAGCGCATACTTCGTGCCGCATCCGGGTGCTTGTTGAAGGGGTTGCACGATCACTGTCGGCACTCGCGCCGGATAGGATCACTACATACTACAGTGTGACGCATCACATCACGGTAATTCATTTGGCAGGGAACAAACAAAAACACAAAAACTTAAACTACATTTTTCCAACATAACAGAGTGGCTGAAAAACACCTGGAATGTAGTTAGAT
>JBBPPG010000909.1:0-13736 GCA_038091855.1 Leccinellum luteum
ATCAAAATCATACCGTACCAAGAATCACCGTCGTAACTGGCCAAGTTGAGCGCAGCCCCAGCGTCGCGTTTCCAGTTGTGGGATTGTTCCAAAGCAAACTGGGGGTGGGTCGTTCCCGTGTTCCTCTCATAATTTTCCAGGCCACGAAGAATCTTGCTGAAACGACGCATGTGGACATCCGTTACAATGATTCAGTGATGACACGTACGCCGTGTATGAGGCAGAGCGAGATTTGAGTCTATCAATATCGACACTGCTGTTCAACGACGGAGAGTGTTTGGTGAGTGGTATGGCTATTCCATTGCCTTTCCCGCGGGGTCTGGGTATTGAAGCGGCCGAAACGGCTAATGCAGCGATGAGTGTCACAACCAGTGTGAAGTACATTGAAAAGTGAGTGAACATATACTCTGATGAAGAGGAGGAGCGAAGGTGTGCCCGTCTTAAATGTAGTCGACTCCCATGATGTCCCATCCACGCCAACGATCCATACATCACGGATGGGAACCGATTAGTCGTTCAAACTGATAGATTTTGCATACTCGGTAACAATAGGATCTACACGGATCCAGAAACATATGTGGTACGAGCAAGGGTTGTGTGGAGAGCGTGAAAATACCCGGGAGCTGAGCCTCTTCCATGGCGCGTGTCTCTGGATCGTAGGGAGGATGTAGTTGTTACAGTTGAAATTGAAATTGAAATGTTGAACGTTGAACGATTTGTGGTCATATAAGTATTAATTAATTACTTACATAAATTATTAGATAAGGCCCTGGACCCCAGACTCGGAGGGGCCGGGTCGCCACTCAGGCAACCTAAGATCTAATCCACCATCCTGTACACGCGGGCATGTTGACGTTTCGTGCAACAATGGATGTTTGCCCAGGTAGCTCACATTTCACGCAATCTTCTAGCCATGCAATAACGGCAGATCGAAATGTTTCATTGTCTTGCATGTCTTCACGCAATAACCACGGATTTGGACTGCCTTGAATCCAGAGCAATCGATGAATGTGTATTGTTCCGCGCCCTTGCCAGTGTGCCTCGACCATCCCAAAATACGCTTCACGCATCCCAAACAACCATGTGTGCGACCATTACCTAGGACAATGATGTCAAGAAATGCCCGAACCACATCGTCGAATGCAAGTGAAGCAACTGCAGGGTTGCGAGCAATGAACACAGACCTTTTGTGCAGAGACATCTGTTGCCCAACGTTTAGTTCCGCGCCATCATGATGCTGATATTCGCTGTTCCTTCTCGTCCAGTAGTTTTAAAACCTCCAATACCATATGGATCAAGGTGAGGATTCTGAGGAAAGACCCAAGTCAGTAACGGGAGGCAGGTGACGAGCTCGTCGCGTCCTATGTCTCTCGTCGACTCCAACACAACACGGGTACTAGGGTCGGACGGCGAAGGCTGCGGGACGATTTGCGCAAGAAACTCTCGGACGGTGCTACTGGTGTCTAAGAGCCGGGGTATTCGGCGGGGCAATGCGTTGAAGCGGTTGAGCGAGCAGAGCAATATTCGTGTGGGCTCGGTCGAGTCTGGAGAGGTGATGAAGGCGCTTGGGAATGAGGGTCTGGTTGCGAAACAATGAGCCAAGGCGGAAGCCTTCACAACATGATAATTAGCGACGGAATGATCACCAGTTGTGTATCCGACTGCATCAAGCACGGAAACATCGTCGATTGACGTTGGGTCGTAGGGATTCAGGAACATCGGTTGATCGAGATTGTCATGAAAGTTCGAAGGAGACTGCGATAAACAACAGACCTTGATCGCAGACGGGACGCCATTCGACACATCGCCATCATACAGGGCATCAATGTTATCTTCGGATACTAGGTGCTCTCGACTCCGTGACTATTCATCACAGCATCACTGTCAACGACACGATATCGACGCATGGGCACTGACGTCGAGCACCTTGGACGCACGAGTGCGCGCATACGCACACTGGCACGCAACAATCTAGTAGGACAATTGCAACAAACATGAGATCGAAGTTCTTCCTGTAGATCACGTTTCTTGTGACGTTGCACACGAGTAATTCCGTGAGCAGTCGTGATAGACACAAGGGCACACACACACCCAAAGAAGGCAAAGTGTCTACATACTCTGAGGTGGAACGGAAAGCGACGCCTATGATTGGCCCCGATGGCCACCAACAAACATCAGGAAGCTCATCTGTGGCAGAGATAGATTCGAAACAGAAAGTCACGGACACACAACCGTCGTGAATATCAGACTCATGGACCATAGTACCCTCCACGACCAAAGCACGAACGGAACTGGTGACCGGCAGCGACAACGTAGGAAAGGACATGTAGGATGATGCGCACGACGCGACGAGCAATGAGCGTGCGGTAAAAAGGAGATACGAAGAGTGGAGGAAACAGCCCCACGTTGCCGAAAGAGCAGAGATCTGGTTACGAAGGGTGGAGAATCCCGCAAACACCTGCGAGATCTGAAACAGCCCCACATTCCCCTACTCACATCCAGATGTGGAAAGTTAACCCGTAAACTACAAATAAAGACACGTCGCACGACCCGGGCAGTTGAATTTGCTTCCGGGCTAACTTTGTTATTCCCACGACTTGATGCTCTGTAAACCTGTACCCTACAGGTCCAGGGACAAATTGAGACAAAGTTGAAAACACCACAATATACTATATCCACAGATCCCGATATGATCCGTACACATTCACTTTTAGCCATCCGTGCGGTCGGGTTTGGGTAGCATGCGAGTCCGGTGTTTGTAAGTTGTAACTGCTTGTGATCGGGAGGGCGAAGTGGGTGTCGGACGTGAGCAAGGAAGTGGGAGGCGACGTAAGGCATCTCTTTCGGCGTCAGCCCACAGCCTCGGTACCTCCCTTCGTCAATGAACGTAGTCACTGATTAATGATTAACGATGTTTGTCTAGGTCATGCACCAACGACCATGGTGCTAAACACGCAGTAACCAGGTGTACGAAACAAGTCTTGTCAACGAGTGATACATACGATTTGGATCAGCAATTGAGTGTGATAAAGCCGAAAAAGGGTGCTATGCTTCCGATGATTATTTAAGTTGCGCAAATCCAACTTGAGGTGGGTAACTCTCCATGACGAACACAGTATAGAAGACCCGGAGGAAATTGGACCCTATGCTCCAGAATGCTGGTCCAAAACGGTTCGGTGGTTAGCATGTATATTTGAAGTATACTATGCGGTTGAAAGATCTCACGAAGATTATGAGCTACAACTCCACTGAGACAATCAGGCGAGCCATACTTCGCCGGTCCCAGGTTGAGGGCATCGGCGGGGATCGTAAATGGCTTGCCATTGAAAGTGAGAGTCACATCCGGGAAGTTATCGCATGGGACTACGGGACTGTCAATGAACCCGAAAGTACTCTCTGTGAACCACAATCAGAACTTACATGTGTACCAATCATCATTGAAGACTTTGCCGCCATGGGCCCGATGCAGGGTCAAAACTCCATTCGGATCACCAATGATGTAGTTGGCACCAGTGTCGATGATCGAGACTATATTTCTCAGGACCGGGTTGCCATTGACACGAATGTCATCCACCATCACCTGCCAGAATCCCTAAAACGCAAAGTGGGTATATGTCTGCGACTGGTACTCAATATTATTACATTTAGCTCACCCTGGTTTGTACCTCGACAAAGGTGATGTCACCTGTGAACAGCTCTTCGTTGACTCCACCAATGTACAACTCGCCTCCATCAAAGGCGAGCTTGAATGAGAATACTCTATCAGGCAGCTTTCCCGCACGACCGAGTGTTTCCAGCAGGGAGCTAGCAGGAAACCTTGAAATAGTCGAGAAAGCTAGTCCCAACTGACCGTCCGCAGGGAAGCGAGACTTGTCCATGTTAGCTGAGCATGTTGTCGCAACACCAATGGTCTGCTCGTCGGCCTACTTGATGGTCAGAAAGCATCACGTTCATGATCAACGAGAGAGAACGTACAGTGAAGCCCGCAATGGTTACGTTATCACTGTATTGTTTACCTTTGACAATTGCACCATCTGCAAAATTGAATTTAAATGTCTCATCCAAGTCCTCGGCGGTTTGAGATGAAGCAGGGTCCCAGAGGTGGTCATGGCTTTTGCAGATAGCATCACCTGTAGACGCTGGAATGAAGAGATCGCTAGGTCGGGTCGAATAAGAGAGTAGATGGTCTTGACAGGAAATACTCACCTAAAACCGGTATCAACCTGGACTGTGATGAAGATTAGCATACGTATGTAACAGGAAATGCACGGAGAACCTACCAGTGAAGATTTTGGGAGGAGTGCCAATCGAGATAGTGCCGTACCAAAAGTCATCATCGAGACCGGTGGCCAAGTTGAGCCCAGCCCCAGAGCGTTTCCAATTTTGGGACCCACTCTGTTTCAAAGCAAAAGGGTGGGTCGTTCCCGTATTCCTTTCATAATTTTCGAAGCCACGAAGAAGTTTTCTAAATCGACGCATGAGGACATCCGGTAAAACTGTTCATGGCACGTACGCCGTGTATGATGCAGTGCGGGACTTGAGTCCATCAATATCGACACTTCTGTTGGAGATCGACGACGAAGAGTGTTTGGTGAGCGGTATGGCCACTCCATTGCCTTTCCCGCGGGGTCTGGGTATTGAAACGGCCGAAACGGCTAATGCAGCGACGAGTGTGGCGCTTGTGAAGCGAATTGAAAAGCAAGCAAGCATAAGTTTTGATGAGGAACGACGGCGGTACATCTACCTTAAATGTAGCCGACTCCCACCGATCTATACATCATGGATCAGCTATGATATACCTGAAACTGATGAACTTCACCAGGTAAGATATCAATGGCAGTTGGATAGTTCTAGGATTCCAGATGGTATGAGCGAGCGTCGAGTAAGGCAAGCTAATACTTGATCCAGACGTATCTATTGAGAACGCGAAAATAATCGTGAGCGGTGTCTTGATGGCGTGTTGATTCGGAATTGAGGTCAAGCAGATTCTAGGACTATTGTCAAGCGATGGAAAGTTGCTCTACAACGGAAGGTAAGTCCGCGAAAATGCCCAAGTTGACCAGAGGCCCCAATACTCACGTCGCGTAATCTCTCTTGAACGTCTCTCTATTCTGCTCGTGTTTCGATCCCCTACTCATGCAGGCGCGGAAGCTCATGTCCGATTTTATTAACGAATTGGAAGAGAAGGTTATCCACCATGTATATCGGATGAACTGGAAATTCGCAGGCTCGAAATGCTACCTACCGCTCCCTTACCTGCCCCTAGCTTGCCGACAGACGAGGAAGCAGGCACGACCACCTAAGCGTCCATCTTCGCACAGCTGGTCTGTCGCCTTGTAACTCGGGCTGGGTCTGGCATCGGACACGGGTGGAGTCTATGACCTCACGCACAACGCGAGCCACAGCATCCTCTTGACATTGCTCATAAACGACTCGATAAGCTCCGCTGATTCTTCCGTGAATATAACCCCCTGGGGACTTTGACAAGTGCGGTGGGGTTGAGATGATAACATCTCTCGTGGTAGCACTTTTATGTGTATTCCTCAAATCGTTAGTCTGAATGTATGCAATTTCTTTTCTCTTTCCCTTTTTCTTTGAGTTTCAATCTATCTTCCAGCTGGGCAGGTGTTGGATGGTATGTCCCCTTATCCGTGCTTCGTTTCTCGGGACGACACACCAATGCCTAGGTTCGTGACGAGGGATTCCCTCCCGCGAATCCTCATCTGTTCCAGCACCTCTGAGATCTTGGACACCTCCATCCACCGGGAGTGCTCGGGATCCTGGCTTGTGGTCGTCACTGACTCCGACTTGACATCGGACACGGGCGCGGGCTCCACAAATCGCACGCGGAGCGCAAGCCACTGCATCCCCTTGACGTTCCTGACAAACTCCTCTACGGCCTCACGAGGTCCTTCGGCGTAGATGACACCAGGATAGCCCACCTTGGCGAATCCGGACGTGAGGCCGAGTTGGGAGGACCAGTGCTGCATAGAGCGGCGTTTGGTGGGAGAGAGGAGGTGGTGGGAGGTTAGCAGGGTGTGGTAGATAGGTGATAACGGTGTAGGTGTGAGGGGATTAGGGGAAGGGGCGGTGGTTTCTGGTCTGGACCGGGATTCCGAGGTCACTGCCTCCAGCTCTTCCGATTCGTGGAGGGTGGTGGTGAGGAGGGTTAGCAGTTCGTACACAGGGAATCTAGGTATAGCGTATGATCGTCACGAATCACTAAACGTGGCAGTTATTGGAAGACAAAGACAAAAAGGAAAAAGCGGAGGAGAAATGGAGAGTGAAAGGAAGGACATGGATGATGGCAGATGCTACTCACTCGCACGCATTGTCGATCCCGGAAGCCAGAGATTGCATCTCGGCTTTCCAGCGCTCGTGTGCGTCGCGGGAGGCACCTTTGACGCTCATGGACGTGGCTGCGATCTTGGCGAGGGCGCTAGCGTCCCCAGTTACTAACGTAGGTTCAGTGCACCGCGGAAACTCGACCTCGAACCAGATCCGAGCGTCTGCGATACGCAGCTCAAAACGCGCTTGGCAGGGTGGGTGTGTGAGCGAGGCGATCACTGGTATCGCGTCCGCGTCCAGTCCGCTACTGTTGGCCTCGGTGAACGCGCCAAGGAGGGATGTCCATGTCGCGAGGTCTTCTGGGAGGAGGAGGAACGTAAAATGTTCTCCTGGTAGGAGGGAGCATTGGATGAGGTGGAGTTCTTGGAGCTGCCAGATAAGCTGGGTTTGCCACAAACTTGGCAGAGGCATCATTGAAGCGTGTGAGAACTTTGGATCCAGTTCCTGTCAAAACACCATCTTGAACTTTATGGACTTCTGCCATTGCCTCGGAATCAGAACGCTGCTTTAGCGATGGACACGAGTCTGAGGCGAGGTCAATGTGTGGGACAACGTTTCTAATCTCATCCGGACCCTCGAGCTGAATGGGGAGCCTGAGACAGCGACTCCGAGGAGTTTTTAATAGGCAAACAAGCGAGATGAACTTGGTCGGGTTCAGATGCAACTCTTAGTGCGCAAACAACTTCTGAGCAGGCATGCATACCGTCGAACGTGATGTTGGTGAGTGGTATGTTGTGCCAGTGAACAGTACTCAGTACTCAGGCCTTAGGCCACAGGTGTGACCCTGCGGGCATTCATTCTAACGGAGAAGCGGTGAAACACGAACGGCCAAGCAGGTTACAGTCGTCGTGGCGGAGAGGGAAAAACCAATTGTCAGTGGCAGAAACAAACCCTGAGTCAAAAAATATTCCCCCGACACCAGTGTCTCCAGCTCTATGTGAAACGTAGTTTGAAGCAATTGAAGGTAGCAGTACTCGCCACTGCGTCCGAGATATGACATTCGGACCCCAATTCAGATAAAGCTACAGCTGCAAACCAGCGCTTTTATTGCGCAGTTGTTGTTTTTGGATCTTTCTTTCTCCATTGGAGTGAAGCAACAGTCGCTTGGAGGGGGGGACCATGAGGGCGCAGTCCAGCGCTCAGGAACGGGGAGTGCGCCGAAACGCATGTCCCCTGGACTATATAGGTAAGGGCTAACATGTATAACTCACCAGTCAATTACCCTTCCACAGCGTTATCGATGTCTTTGCGACTGTCGCAACTGCCCACAGATCTTTCGGGCATCTCCTATGGTGTCATAGGCTTCCTTGCCGCCACCGCCATATGGCGAGTCGTAAAATCGACTAAAAGTCCCAACGTAAGCATTGAAAGTGACATTAAATATTCTGAATGTACACCTTTTTCAACAGCTTGATGCAATTCCGACTGTGGGCTCGAGCACTTGGCTAGGCTCCTGGTGGGCTGCTCTCAGGTATGCGATCGATGCGCAGAGTACCATACAAGAAGGGTATGAGAAGGCAAGTCGTCTGCGTCGAATGGCCTTCAGGCAGTACCAACCTTCTCATAGCACAAGTCCACGCTATTCAAGGTCTCAGAGCTTTACTACTGGACTGTCATTCTAAACAACCGCCGATCCGTGGAGGAACTGGCCAGGGCATCCGAGGATCATTTCTCATTCTTGGAAGCTATCGATGACGTGAGTTGTGGCTTTATTCTTCTGGGCGTATATCCACATCGAACGTTGTCACCAGCTCATGCAATTGAGGTATACGGTCGGTCCCGAGGTCGTCGACAATCCGTATCACGTGACCGTCGTTCGCTCCCGACTTACTCGAAATATTCAAGCATTGTATCCTGAAATTAGAGATGAGATTGTGGCATCCTTGGACGACGTCCTGGACCTCAGAGGGAATGGTAGGGACTATTGTTTGACCAGTGATTCGAATGCAAATTGATCTGGAAGTACACAGAATGGAAGAGTATACCAGCTCTGAGTTCCATGGAAATCATCGTCTGCAGAACGATAAACAGACTATTCGTCGGCCTTCCGTTGTGTATGATCTCCCGTTTTCTCTGTTTGTTCGACTTTCAGCTCAACCACTCTAGGCCGTGACCCTGATTGGATAGATCTCAACATCCGCTATACAGTTGATGTCGCCGCGGGGGGTGCCATAGTAGGGCTATTCCCTAGATTCATGAGAACGTAAGTCGGCTTGGATGCGATATGACTGGCTTTTAAATGATAACAGACTGGCTACACGCCTCCTTACAAATACACCCCGAAATATCGCTCGTGGCGTGCAATTTCTTGGACCAGTGATTGAGGAACGAAAGAAATATCTGAACGAGTATGGTCCAGAATGGGATGACAAGCCTGTTGGTTGATCTCATTGCTGATGATGATGTGCTCATGGCGGTCTCCCATAGAATGACCTTCTGTCGTGGTTGATGGAGCAAGCAGAGGGTGCAGAGTTGACTGTAGAACGTTTGACAAATCGAGTTTTATTTGTCAACCTTGCAGCTATTCATGTGAGTACACGATTACCGCTTGAAAAGCACGATTAGTCATTTCATTGTGTTCCAGACATCATCACATGTAGATCTGAATCTCTGTAACATCATCTGCCTGGTCTAACGCATCTCGTAGGTTTTCACGCAGGTACTCTTTCGACTTGCAGCCAATTCCCAGTACATCCAACCCCTTCGTGAAGAAGTCGAGCGTATTGTCGAAAAGGATGGCTGGACCAAGGTTGCACTGAGAAAAATGCGAAAGGTCGACAGCTTCCTCAAAGAGTGCCACCGCATGGACGGAGTAAGCATAGGTAGTCCTCGCGCTTCTTCTTTGTCTGTAATTGACAATTCTGATTATACCGCTCGTTAGTGACCCTCTTACGCAAAGCTGTGAAAGATTACACGTTCTGGGATGGAACGTTCATACCGAAGGGAACCAGGATTGGTGCAGCCACTCTGTGTTTTCAATACGATGCGAACACCTACAAAAACCCCGAGGTATTCGAGCCGTTCCGGTTTGCCGACATGCGTGAAGGAGATGACTCATTGGGTGCGAAACATCAATTCTCCTCGACTTCGATGGAATACTTGCCATTCGGACACAGCAAATATGCATGGTAGGGAGAACTCATCTTCTGTAGTGTTGATTTCTTCGCTGACTTCGTTAGCCCGGGACGTTTCTTCGTTGCGACGAAGCTAAAAACCATGTTGGCTCACATCGTTGTAACCTACGATGTCAAATTGGAGGACAACGCGGCCACCCCCGTACCGTGGCGCGTGAGCACGATGGTCGGAGCCGACTCCCATACAAAGGTCATGTTTAGAAAAAGAGTCAACTGAGTTTATTTTTCTAGTATCTCTCTGATGCTAAAATAAACCAGGTTGGTGAATGAAATGGAACACGAACCACTTGAATATAGTATAGAAACAACGTAGTGTTTGGACTGTATAGAATGATACCTACATACTTGTTCTTTCAACTGACGGAAAGGCGTTGCCTTGCTTGACAGAATTGACTGTCGGTTTCTGCCCGTTCCAGAATTGTTCGCAAAGAAGATAGCAAACGATCATCATCTCAACTCGCCATCACCCGATTAGTTCCGAGACCGTGCTATGTGGTCCGACGCGATCAAGCCAGCGCCCGAGTGCCACGGCCCGTGGATGACAATCCCGGATCATCGTACTACATGGAACAGCGCTAGCTGCCGGCGCAGTGTTTCAGATCCATGTTCGGACCCCGAGTGTCCGAATGACATCATTTGGCACTGATCAGGCGACCGACTCGAAAGTCAAATAAATAGTCAACGAATCCCCGCTCCAGCTGCACCACCACAATGTCTGATATTCTATCTGTCCACCATCCCCCAGCCCGTAAGCAACAACTAACGACAGACGACGCAGCACATGGCTGACACTCATGTTTCCTTTCCAAGTCAGAGTCGCTGGCCGTCGGCTCTCCGTAAGCAACGCACGTCCCAGGCCCAACAACATAGTTGCCCCGTGAGTCTTAGTCTTATCTTGTCAGTAGGACTACAGCGACTGATTTGCGCATCCCGAGTAGCAGCGGTCCGCCTGCGACCGCCCTTCCTACCGAACAACCTGACTACCCGCGACCCGCCGCTCACGAAGAGGGTGATGAGGAACATCCAGATACGCACGCCCACCCTCCCCCGCACAACGAGGAAGAGCCGCCGAAGAAGGAAAAGAAACATGGCCATGGCTCCCATGACCAGAATAGACTCAGGGAGGGTGCGTATAGTAAGCTCGATGCGACAATGCCGAGCAAAGATCACATTGGCGGAAAACACACATTCGGTGCAGCGGGTAGAATTGGTCAACCCATGGGCAGAGTGTTGGCCGTTTAATTGGTGTCGTTGCAGGTCATGCCTGATGTGCAAGTTGAAGAAAAACGGGCGAACGTTGTCTGTACGCATAGCTGTATCATTATGTACCTGTTGATTTGAACCTCTGCTCAAAATGCCCTCTGCGCACACAAAGAGACAGACGAAAATGCAGAAGCACGGTGAAGCACATCATCACGGACTAATCCACCTGGCTTTTGTTTATCATGAAGGTGCATAGCGAAGAGGGTCACTAGAGATACAAGCGCAGACGGTCATGCAGAAGCCTTCTTCCCTCGAGCCTTCTTTGGTGGACGGGACTTCTTTTCTTTTTGTGCTGCAATAAGCGCAGAAGTGCGACCGAGGGCAGCCTGTCCGTGATGTTCTGTTAGTTATGTATACTACAGAACGACTCAGACAGAAAAAAAATGTAGTCCCCAATCGCGCTTCCCCGTCGAAAAAAAGACAGAGGAAAGAGCTGCTTATGGAGACTGCCCAGAAGATGGACTAGATTAATATTGCAAACGTGTCCACGCTCGACCTTCATGCACCAAAAAAGGTGATTTCCAGCGAGTTCTAACGAGAGTGCGTTTTTCGTTGGTTTCCAAAACAGACAAAGGAGAGTCCGTGGAGAAAATTGGCTGAAAAGGAGTACGCACGGCGCGAAGATCAGGGCGATAACCCCTCTTAGCGAGACTGGCAACAACGCCCAACGCACGACGTCCACCAGAGCGGTTGCGGATCGTGAAGGTCGTAGAAGCAGCGCGGACTCGTTGACGCGTTGCCTTGGATTTAGTCACAGTAACCTGAATGCCCGAGGGCGAGTCCTTGATGTCGATTGTCTGCGAAACGTCATTGCGTGACTATTTCCTATATCACTGTATCCTTGCCTTTGCATTAGCGAGACCAGAGTATTTGTGCGAGTGAAGGTTGCGAAGGTTACCCTGTTGCGAACAACACGTCGGATTAAACGGGACACACAGGCTGCCAAATTGCACATACGGGTTCAGTGGAAAAGATAGGGCCCTCTGGGACTCTCTTTACGATGAAGGAGTTGTTTTTCTGTCAAGTCAAGCGTAAGCTCGTCATCATCTCGTCAAGGAGGGGAAACTAACGCGGAGTAGGAGCCACTCAAGATCGGTCGACATCGTGCACTGGTTGATTTGGACGCGCAGGACGATGGGCAAGTGTGGCTGATTCAAACTGTACAGTTACTTAATCCAAATAATGCCAAATACAGTGGTTTGGACCCGCAAATTGCCGAAGATATCCTCGAAGAGTGGCACGACGAAGGCTAATATAGCGCTAATACATAACGGCTTTCCAGTGTCATGAAGTCATGTTCTCCCCCTGCTTTCCAACATGAACAAGGTGGTACTCGGATTCTTATGTAGGGGAGTGTCGCCTAGTTCGACCTCTCTGAATTCTCGACGCGTACTACCTCCTTTGTAAGTACATAGATCGTCATGCAGCGAATCACAAGCCCGGTTCGTATGTTGTGATATCCAGTATTCCTGATCAATATCTATGCCATCTCCCGGGGCAACAGAGGTAGTTGTGCATTCCGCATTTGCTGCGCCTGCAGTCGCTCCGTGGCACATGTGCACACGCAGGGTTACCAAGAAGGGACCTGGCAGTCCCAAATGCCCAGGTTATGCTAAGTCAAGGATGGAACGTGGCCCGGACATGAACATTGACGCCAATGTTTCTGTGAGTTATCTAGGGTTCTCGCGATCAAATATATCGTTCGTGTTCGAGACAGGAGCGGAGGAAGGTGAGAACTTGAAGTTGTAAGTAAACCTCATTTGGATTCATTGTGTAGTTTTGGGCTTCCGCTAGCCAATCAAGTCTGCTCATGAAACAAGAATCCTTGCTGTGTTACTTATGTTCAAATTATGTACACTGGAACTCCTCGCAGTGCAGACGCGACTCGGAGTTTCGAACCAACTTACCAAGGTCAGAAACGCACATCTCCGGTTCTTGGAACTGTCTCTCTGTCGAATATTAGGTCGAGTGCGATATTTTAATCTTCAGAACACTCTCTATGACTTTGCGAATGCTAGAGCTGCCAGCAAATCTTTCGGGGGTTACTTATGGCGTCTTAGGCTTCGTCACGGCCGCAGTCGTACTCTCAAAGCTGTCTCAACGCTCCAAAGTGAGTACTGCTCTAATTGAGTGGAATGAATATTGTCAATGCTTACTTTTTTCAATAGCTTGATGCAATCCCGACTGCAGGCTCAAGCAACTGGTTGGGCTGTTGGTGGACCGCTTTCAAGTACATGACTAGTGCGCAGAGCATTATACAAGAAAGTTACGAGAAGGCAGGTCCTGCCTGTCGATCGACAATCGGGTGTTAACGCCACATTCTGTAGCACAAGTCTGCACCGTTCAAAATCCCAGAACTTTCTCACTGGACTGTCATTGTAAGCAGCCGAAGATGCGTAGAGGAACTTGCCAGAGCGTCCGACGAGGTGTTTTCGTTTCTGGAAGCCATCGATGACGTGAGCCATGTGTTTATCCTTCTGAAGTTGAACCCGCATCAAACGTCCTCGACAGCAAATTCACATCAGGTGTACCCAAGGTCGCGAGATCGTAGATAATCCGTATCATGTCGAGGTCATTCGCTCCCAACTTCCTCGCAATCTTCAAGTTCTGTTCCCTGAGATCAGAAATGAGATAGTGGAATCGTTCGATGAGCTCCTGAACCTCAAAGGAAACGGTGAGGAGTATCGTATGACTCATGTTCGCCCAAATCTGATCTGTGCATTCAGAGTGGAAGAGCATACCTGCGCTAAGATTTGTGGAAGAGATTGTCTGCAGAGCGAGTAATAGACTATTTGTCGGCCTTCCATTATGTGAGTTCTCCCCCTGTCCATTCTCCCGTCAGTTTTCCATTTTCCAGTCTAATTTCTCCAGGTCGCAATTCTGATTGGATTGACCTCAACATCCATTATGCCATGGATGTTATCAAAGGAGGCGTTGTGGTTGGGCTGTTTCCCGCATTTATGAGATCGTAAGTCGTCGATGCGATGGCAC